>CATOUR010000418.1:0-164619 GCA_951848785.1 Callosobruchus maculatus
CTCCAGACCGTGAAACACCACCAGACGGGGTTTATGCCTTGCCTGCTCTGGCGCTTCGCTCCAGGCGAGATCCAAAAAGTCACCGTCCGGCAGGTCAATGCGCTGCCAGTGGGGGTTGAACTGCACCTTGCGGCGGATCAGGCGCGGGAGCATGGTTTGCAGGTGGGGGTTAGCCACACCGCGCATGGGCACGAACTCGGCGCTCTCTTCGGCTGCAATGTCGAAGTCTGAGGGAATGATTTGGGTCATAAGAGCGATGCTGATTCTTGTCAGAAATTAACTATACCTTCCGAATTGTAACCCCGTTTAGCCCGTTTTTTCCGAAACATGAACTGATCCCGATCACATTTCCTTACCTTGTTTATTACTCTCAAGCTAATGATTCACTCCTACGCTTAATTGATGCCTTTATCACCAGAGCGCACACTTTACTCAACGTTAAGCAAATCAGAATGATGTGCTGAATCAGGAGGTTAATAATGTTATCTGGGCAAACACCCACCCGGCAATGGAACAACCCGACGCAGCGAGAAAGCGCGTCGTCTGGCATCCGTACCGGTGCAGGGCAAGGTACTGCCAACCGGCGATCTTGTCGCCATGCTGGAAAAACTGATCGCACCAGGCGACAAAGTCGTTCTGGAAGGCAATAACCAGAAGCAGGCGGATTTTCTTTCCCGTTCACTGGCTGAAGTGAACCCGCAAATTGTCCACGACCTGCATATGATCATGCCGAGCGTCGGGCGCAGCGAACATCTGGATATCTTTGAGAAAGGGCATCGCCCGCAAGCTGGACTTTTCCTTCTCCGGTACGCAAAGCCTGCGCATTTCGCAGCTGCTGGAAGATGGCCAGCTCGAAATCGGTGCGATTCACACCTACATCGAACTTTACTCACGCCTCTACGTCGACCTTTCGCCAAACGTGGCGCTGATAGCCGGGTTTAAAAGCGGACCGCAAGGGTAACCTCTACACCGGGGCGAGTACCGGTACCGAAGATACTCCGGCGCTGGTGGAAGCCGCCGCGTTCCACGACGGCATCGTCATCGCACAGGTGAACGAGCTGGTGGACGACGAGTGCGACCTGCCGCGCGTCGATATTCCGGGCTCGTGGATCGATTACGTGGTGGTGCGGACAAGCCGTTCTTCATTGAGCCGCTCTTCACCGCGACCCGCGCCTGATTAAACAGGAACACATCCTGATGGCGATGATGGCGATTAAAGGCATCTACGCTGAACACCAGTGCAGTCCCTCAACCACGGGATTGGCTTTAACACCGCGGCGATTGAGCTGCTGCTGCCAACCTACGGCGAACAGCTCGGCCTGAAGGGCAAAATCTGTAAACACTGGACGCTGAACCCGCATCCGACGCTGATCCCGGCAATCGAAAGCGGCTGGGTGGAGAGCGTGCACTGCTTCGGCGGCGAGCTGGGGATGGAAGAGTACATTCGCGCCCGTCCGGACGTGTTCTTTACCGGTGCCGACGGCTCCATGCGGTCTAACCGCGCCTTCTGCCAGCTGGCAGGCCAGTACGCGGTAGATATGTTTATCGGCTCTACGCTGCAGGTTGACGGCTACGCTAACTCCTCAACCGTCACCCGCGGTCGCCTCTCCGGCTTCGGCGGTGCGCCAAACATGGGCCACGATCCGCACGGTCGCCGCCACGCCACGCCGGCCTGGCTTGAACATGATCACCGAGCTGACCCAATGCAGCGCGGTAAAAAACTGGTCGTGCAGATGGTGGAAACCTTCCAGGCGGGCGTGAAGCCAACCTTCGTGGAAAAACTGGACGCCGTTGACGTCGCGAAAGCCTCCGGCATGCCGCTGGCGCCGGTCATGATTTACGGCGATGACGTTACCCACGTGCTGACGGAAGAGGGGATTGCTTACCTCTACCGGGCGAAAGATCTGGAAGAGCGTCGCGCCATGGTCGCCGCCGTGGCGGGCATCACCGATATCGGTCTGGGCGTGGATGCCAAACGCGTGGCGGAACTGCGCCAGAGCGCAAAGTGGTCTATCCGGAAGATATGGGTATTCGCCGCACCGATGCCACCCGCTCTCTGCTGGCGGCGGGCAGCGTGGCCGACCTCGTTGAGTGGTCCGGCGGCCTGTACAACCCACCTGCGAAATTCCGGAGCTGGTAATGAAACTTCTCCCCCGGATCCAGGTTGAAGGCGGTGCCGAATGGCTGGCGCGAACCGCCAGCAGTGTCTGATTGACGAAGCACGTTTAAGCCCGAAACCCGGTCTGGTGGACAGTCGGGGGAACGGCGCGCACCACGATTTATCGCTTGCGCTGATGGAGCGCTCCGCGCACAGCCTGACCCCCACGTTTCAGGCGCTGGCGCAGCAAAGCTGGCAGCGTCCGGCGGATATTGCCCTCGGCCAAACCGTTGGGCGCCTGGGGCGCGACGGCGAGCGGCAGATGATGGTCGCTACCGACGGCGTAAACACCCACCGTGGCGCGATCTGGGCGCTGGGGCTTCTGGTGAGCGCGGTGGCGATGCTGGGCGGTGATGCCAGCGCGCAGGCCGTCGCTAACACCGCCGCCCGGCTGGCAAAACTCCCGGACGACGCGGCACCGAAGGTGTTCAGCAAGGGTTTACGCGCCACGCACCGCTACCGCGTACCCGGCGCGCGTGAAGAGGGCGCAGCAGGCGTTTCCGCACATCATGCAGCGCGCGCTGCCGCAGCTTCGCCTGAGCCGCCTTAACGGCAGCAGCGAAACGAACGCCAGACTCGACGCGCTGATGGCAATCATGACCTCGCTCACCGATACCTGCGTGCTGTCGCGCGCCGGAATGGAGGGGCTGGGACGCCATGCAGAACGGCGCCCGGGCGTGCTGAACGCCGGAGGATGCGCAACGCTCGCGGGGGCAGCAGGCGCTGGCGCAGTTAGATCGCCAGATGCTAACGCTTAACGCCTCACCGGGCGGCGCCGCAGACCTGCTTGCGGCCACGCTGTTTCTCGATCGCGTCGAAACGCCATATTCAAAGCATTAAGAGGATGTTATGGAAAAAATTACATTGACCGTGCCCGCCCGCCGCGAAGTAAGCGGCAGGGCGCTGGCAGGCGTCGTCGGCTCCGGGGATATGGAGGTGCTCTTCACCGCCGAACCGGGCCAGACCTTGACCGTTGATATCACCACCTCCGTCGACAACAGCCGCGGACGCTGGGAGGCGTTGTTCAGCCGCCTGGAAACCGTCAGCAGCCTGCCCGCAGGCAAACTGACCATCCACGACTTCGGCGCGACGCCGGGCGTGGCGCGCATTCGTATTGAACAGGTGTTTGAAGGGGTGAGCCATGCGTGATGACAGCAGCTTTATCGAATTAAAAGCGCGCCAGCGTGCGCAGGCGCTGCTCGACGAGGGCAGCTACCGCGAACTGCTGGATCCGTTTGAAGGCATTATCTCTCCGTGGCTTGGGCACAGGGGATTGTTCCGCAGGCCGATGACGGCATGGTGGTCGCGAAAGGGGACCATCAACGGCCAGCCAGCGGTAGTCGTGGCGATTGAAGGTACCTTCCAGGGCGGCAGCATGGGCGAAGAAGTTTCCGGCGCCAAAATGGCGTCGGCGCTGGAGCTGGCGGCGGAAGATAACCGCAACGGCATTCCAACGCAGGCGGTACTGTGCCTCGAAACCGGCGGCGTGCGCCTGCAGGAAGCGAACCTTGGCCTGGCGGCAATTGCCGATATCCACGCCGCGATCGTTGATCTGCGTCGTTATACCCCAGTTGTCGGGATTGTGGCCGGAACCGTGGGCTGCTTCGGCGGGATGTCTATCGCCGCGGCGCTGTGCAGCTACCTGATTGTGACCCGCGAAGCGCGTCTCGGCCTCAACGGCCCGCAGGTTATCGAGCAGGAAGCGGGCATTGAAGAGTACGACTCCCGCGACCGTCCGTTTATCTGGAGCATGACCGGCGGCGAAGTACGCTATGAAAGCGGGCTGGTGGACGCGCTGGTAGGCGACGGCGTGAACGCGGTGAAAGCCGCGATGAACGAGGCCATCGCGAAAGGCGTACCGGCGAAGCATCGCACCGATAACTATGACGATTACCTGAACCGTCTGACGAATTTCGACACCCGCAAACAGGCCGATGCCGAACAGATTAAAGCGCTTTTTGCCCGGGAGGTGAAATGATGAGTACTTCAATAAGCCGTGGTGAACGCTGGCTGGAAACCCTCGCTCCGAACGCCAAACGTATTGAGGGGCTGTGCCCGTCCGTGCAGGCGGCAGACGGCGAGCTGAACGGTGAAACGGTGCGTTTTGTCGCCGTGGTGCCGGATGCCAACAACCACTTCCCGCGCGCGGCGAAAGGGGAAGTAGGTCTGCTGGAAGGCTGGACGCTGGCAAAAGTGGTCAGCGAAACCGTAGCCGCTGACGCTGATAAAGCCGTTAAGCGCCCGATTGTGGCGGTGATCGACGTCCCAAGCCAGGCCTATGGCCGTCGCGAAGAGGCGTTTGGTATCCACCAGGCGCTCGCGGAGCCGCGGCCGCCTACGCCAACGCGCGTCTGGCGGGTCATCCGGTGATTGGTCTTATCGTCGGTAAGGCAATGTCCGGCGCGTTTCTGGCGCACGGCTACCAGGCTAACCGTCTGATTGCCTTTAACGATAAAGGCGTGCTGATCCACGCGATGGGCAAAGAGTCTGCGGCGCGCATTACGCTGCGTACCGTCGACGCGCTGGAAAAACTGGCGGCAACCATTCCGCCAATGGCGTACGACATCAGCAACTACGCCACGCTGGGGCTGCTTTCCGACCTGCTGGATATCAGCAACCCGGATGCCCCATCCGATAACGATCTGACGCTGGTGAAAACCACCCTGCAACAGGCCATCAGTGACGCTCGTCAGGACACCACGCTGAAAAGCCGTCTGGGTGCTGACAACCGCCGCAGCTCGGCGCTCGTACGCGAACGTATGCGAGCCAGCTGGTAAGTAAAAAGAGACCTGCCAGATGCACCACCCCGTGGGCGCGCCCGCTGCGCCCGCGTGGGTGTCTGCATCCTGAAAATAATAAACATCGCGTCAGTGCTTAAACTTTTTTACTACAGGTGATTTATGACTTACGTAATTGTTCATGCTCTTGCACCGATTTTCGTCATCATGCTGCTGGGATTCTGGGCCGGTAAGGCAAAGATGGTCGATAACAAAAATGTTTCCCTGCTGAATATTTTCGTCATGGATTTTGCGCTTCCGGCCGCGCTGTTTAGCGCCACCGTGCAAACCCCGTGGACCGGCATCGTGGCGCAGTCGCCGCTGATCCTGGTGCTGACGCTGGCGATGTGGATCACCTATGCGGCTATCTACTTCCTCGCGACGAAAGTATTTAAAAAATCCCCGCAGGATGCGGCCGTGCTGACGCTCACCGTCGCGCTGCCAAACTATGCGGCGCTTGGCCTGCCGATTCTGGGCAGCGTGCTGGGCGAAAGTTCTTCCACCTCACTGTCCGTTGCGGTCTCTATCGCCTGCGGTTCCGTGCTGATGACCCCGTTCTGCCTGCTTATTCTGGAACGTGAAAAAGCGCGCGCCGAGGGCAATAGCTCCGGTTCAACGCTCTCCATGCTGCCGGTGCTGATGTGGCGCTCCATTAAAAAACCGATCGTGATGGGCCCGCTGCTGGGTGTGATCCTGTCCGCTATCGGCATCAAAATGCCGGAACTGGTGCTGGCAGCAATTAAACCGCTGGGGCTGTCCGCGACCGCGGCGGCGCTGTTCCTGACCGGCGTGATCCTCTCTGCCCGTAAGCTCCAGATCAACACCATGGTGATCACCTCCACCATCGCCAAGCTGCTGATCCAGCCGGCGATTGCCTGGGGTATCGTTCTAATCTTCGGTCTGCACGGCTCCGTGGCGATCACCGCTATCCTGATGATTGCGCTGTCCGCGGGCTTCTTCGGCGTGGTGTTCGGTAACCGCTTTGGCGTGCAGTCGCCGGATGCAGAAGCCGTGCTGCTGTTAAGCTCCGTACTGTGTATCCTGTCGCTGCCGCTGTTTATCTCGCTGACTTCAGGAATGTAATTATGACCACAACATTACGCCCCCACGACCTCATCTGGCTTACCTCGCGCGACGCGCTGGAAGGTATTAACCGAATCCTGGGTTGAATCTGCCTGGCATGCCGGCCTGCCGGTGGTGGTGCGGCGTGATGTTGATAACGACGGCCGTATTCCCGTTGGCGTGCGCGGACTGCGCCGCGACCAGCGGGCGGCCGGATGGGTGAAGCCCGGGAACGTGCTGCGCGTGGTTTCACCTGAAGACCTGTGCGCCACCGCCGATCTGCTGCGTTCGCCGTTTGTAACCCAGCCGCCGGTACAGGTGGCGCTTCAGCTTGCTCAGCAGTCGTGGCCGTGGACGTGGGGCATTACCGGCAGCACCGGCTACGCGCTGGCGACCGGTATTCCGGTGATCCATGCCGACAGCGATCTCGACCTGCTGATCCGCGCTCCGCACGCCCGTTTCCCCAGACGCTTTTGCTGGCTGGCAGCTTCAGCTCGGCCGCGCGCTGTGCCGGGCGGATACGCAGGTGGATACGCCGGAAGGCGGATTCGCGCTGGCGGAGTGGCTGCGCGACGGTAAAACGCTGCTGAAAACCCGCCGTGGGCCACGCCTGGTGGCAGATCCATGGCGCAGGGAGGAGTGATGAAAATACTGTTTACCTTTCCGGGTCAGGGCACGCAGCATGAAGGTATGCTGCAAAACCTGCCGGGTACGGAGCTGGAACAGGCTCGTGACGTGCTGGGGCGGAAGTCGATACGCTGGACAGCGCAGCCTCGTTAACCCCACACCCGCGCGGTGCAGCTTTCGCTGTTAATAGCCGGCGTGTCGTGGGCGCGCGAGCTGGAGCGACGCGGCGTGTCGCCTGACATCGTTAGCGGTTTATCGATTGGCGCTTATCCCGCGGCGGTGGTGGCGGGCGCGCTGGAATTTACGGACGCGCTGAGGCTGGTGGCGCTGCGCGGCGATCTGATGGAACAGGCCTGGCCGTACGGCTACGGCCTGACGGCAATCATGGGCTTAACCCTGCCGCAGGTGGAACAGCTTATCGAAGGTAGCGGAACGTACATTGCCAACCTGAATGCCGAAACGCAGATCGTCATTGCCGGATCCGATGAAGGGATGGCGCAGGTGGCGAAACGCGCCCTGGAAAAAGGCGCGAGCAAAGCAAAGCGGCTGGCCGTTAGCGTGCCGTCGCACTGCGAGCTTCTGGCGGAGCCGGCGCAGAAGCTGGTGGCGGCGTTTAGTTCGGTCACGCTTTCACGCCCGCGCTGCGCGTACCTGAGCGGCAGCACGGGGCGCGTGCTCTGGCAGCCGGAAAGCATTGCCGACGATCTGGCGATGAACATGGCGCGCACCGTGCGCTGGCAGGAAGCGGTGATTTCGGCTAACGAGCGTGACGCAAGGCTGGCGATTGAAATGCCTCCCGGCGGCGTGCTGACCTGCCTGACGCGACAGGCTTCGTGGGAAGGGGAGTCAATTTCGCTGGAGCGCAGCGGCGTGGACGTGGCGGTGCATCTGGCGGGACGGCTTCAGCGGTAAGTTTTTGCCCGGCAAGGCGCGGCCGGGCAATACGTCACGCATCCTCCTGCAGGCTGCGCGCATACATCCGCCCCTCGGCGGCTAATGCCCGCAGGCTCGGATCCTGCTCGCGGTTGCGGGCAAAGACGATCGCAATCAGCTGCTGCATCTGGTACGGCTGCGCCAGCTTCAGCAGCTGCACCGAATTTTCGTACACCTTCTTCATCCTGCCCGGCATCAGCGTAAAGCCAACCCCCGCCTGCACCAGGCTCAGCATCGAAAAGATGTCGTTCACCGCGCGTCACAATCTCCGGTTCGAATCCGGCGATATGAAACGCCTCCTGAAACCCCGCATACGTGGCAAACCCTTCTGCGAGGGCAACAAACTTGCGGTCTTTATAGTCGCGCAGATCGGCGGGGCCGCTGGTATCGAGCGAGGCAGAGGCAGGCGCGGCAAGGAAAATATCGTCGTGGAACAGGGGCAGCACTTCGAGGCTGTTGCGGTCGATATCGCTCTCGGAGATGGAGATTAAAATGGCGTCCAGCGTGCCGTCGTCCAGCATGTGCAGCAACGTTTCGTTGGAGCCCATGGTCAGATCCATTTCCAGATCCGGACGGCGCAGCTTCATGCCCATTATCAAGCGCGGCACGGTTTCCAGCGTCAGCGAGTAGAGCGTGCCGACGCGTAACCGGCCCTGACCGATGCCGGCGACCTTGCGCGACTCTTCCAGCCCGCGCTCCATCACCTGCATTACTTCCTGGCAATACTCCAGCAGCGTCCACGCCGAGGGAAGGGCAATCAGGTTACGCCCTTTGTGGGTAAAGAGCGGGCAGCGGACATTCTCTTCCAGGGTATGCAGCGCCCGGTGTACGCTGACGCCGCTCAGGCCCAGCGTTTCGGCGGTACGCGCGATATTGCCCTTCTCCATAAACGTCATGAAGATGCTGAGCTTGCGGAATGTAATCTCGCTCGTGGTATCGAAACGCATAACCCTCCCGGCGTGTTAGTCGGCCTGCAGCATGGCTTCCAGCTGTTCCTGCGCGTCCAGCCACGCCATCTCACACGCTTCGAGGCTGGATTTGGCTTTCGCCTGGGTTTGCAGGCAGTCGGTCAGTTCGGCTTTACGGCTCTGGTCATACAGTTCGCTGTCGCCCAGCTTCTCCTCGACGGCGGCAAGCGTGGCGTTGAGCTTTTCCATCTCTTTTTCGAGACGGGCAATCTCTTTACGCAGCGGCTGAGTCTGGGTGCGCAGCTCGGCCTCGCGGCGCTTCTGGTCTTTACGCGCCTGGGCGCTGTTGGCGTTGTCTTTCGCCGCTTCTTCCGGCTGGTTTTCCTGCTTCTGCACGTCCGTCAGCCACTGCTGGTAATCCTCCAGATCGCCGTCAAACGGTTCCACCTTGCCGCCGTGCACCAGATAGAGATCGTCGGTGGTGGAGCGGATCAGGTGGCGATCGTGCGAAACGACAACCAGCGCGCCTTCGAACTCAATCAGCGCTTCGGTCAGCGCCTGACGCATGTCGAGATCCAGGTGGTTTGTAGGTTCATCGAGCAGCAGCAGGTTCGGGCGCTGCCAGACGATCAGCGCCAGCACCAGGCGGGCTTTTTCACCGCCGGAGAAACGCGCGGTATTTTCGGTGACCTTATCCCCCTGGAAGCCGAAGCCGCCAAGGTAGTCGCGCAGCTTTTGCTCCATCTCCTGCGGCGCCAGGCGCGCCAGGTGCTGAATGGGAGATTCATCGGCGCGTAAAAATTCCAGCTGATGCTGGGCGAAGTAGCCAAGCTTGATGCCCTTCGCCAGCCCGATTTCGCCGCTGACCGGGTTAAGCTCGCCCGCCAGCAGTTTGATGAGCGTTGATTTACCGGCGCCGTTGCGCCCCAGCAGGCCGATACGCGAGCCCGGTACCAGATTGAGCTTGATGGAGTCGAGAATAATGCGATCGCCATAGCCCGCGCTCACTTTTTCCATCTTCAGCAGCGGGTTCGGCAGGCTCTCCGGCTCGCGGAAGCTGAAGTGGAACGGGTTATCCACGTGCGCCGGAGCGATCATCTCCATGCGTTCCAGCATCTTGATGCGGCTCTGGGCCTGCTTAGCTTTTGACGCTTTGGCCTTGAAGCGATCCACAAAGCTCTGCAGGTGCGCCACGCGCTGCTGCTGGCTTTCATACATCGCCTGCTGCTGGGCGAGGCGCGTCGCGCGCTGGCGCTCGAACGAGCTGTAGTTACCGGTGTACTCGAACATGCTTTGCTGTTCGATATGAATGATTTTATCCACCACCGGGTCGAGGAAGTCGCGGTCGTGGGAGATCAGAATCAGAGTGCCCTGATAGCTCTTAAGCCACTTCTCCAGCCAAATAACCGCATCGAGATCGAGGTGGTTGGTCGGTTCATCGAGCAGCAGCAGGTCAGAGCGGCAGATCAGCGCCTGCGCCAGGTTAAGGCGCATACGCCAGCCCCCCGAGAAGTCGCTGACCGGGCGCTCAAGCTGTTCGTTGCTGAAGCCCAGACCGTGCAGCAGGCTGGAGGCACGGGAGCGAATGGTCCAGGCGTCGATGGCGTCGAGCTTGCCGTGGACGGTCGCGATGGCGTGACCGTCGTTGCGCTCGTTGGCGGCGTTGAGCTCCGCCTCCAGCCTGCGGTATTCGCGGTCGCCGTCGATAACATAGTCGAGCGCGGGCTCGCTCAGCGCGGGCGTCTCCTGGTTCACCCAGGCGAGCTGCCAGTTGCCCGGGAAGGTAAAGTTCCCGCCATCCGCGCTTATCTCGTTTTTCAGCAGCGCCAGCAGGGTGGATTTACCGCAGGCCGTTTTTGCCGACCAGCCCAACTTTCTGGCCCGGGTTGATGGTAGCAGTCGCGTTATCCAGCAGGACGCGCACGCCGCGACGAATTTGTAACGAGGAGAAAACAATCATAGAAGCGCCGTATGTTCCGACTATGTTAATTTGTCATTATGATAATGTAAGGTGTGGGCCATTTTTTCCCACCGGGCCGCCATGGTAGCCCAAAACGACAACAATACACAAAAACAGAACCGGGAGGGGAGTGATGTCTCAGACAGCGAAAGTGCTGCTGCTGTATGCCCATCCGGAATCACAGGACTCGGTGGCGAACCGGGTACTGCTTAAGCCGGCCACACAGCTCAGCAACGTAACGGTGCACGATCTCTACGCGCACTATCCAGATTTCTTTATCGACATTCCTTACGAGCAGGAGCTGCTGCGTCAGCATGACGTCATCGTGTTCCAGCATCCGCTTTATACCTATAGCTGTCCGGCGCTGATGAAAGAGTGGCTGGACCGCGTGCTGAGCCGGGGCTTTTCCAGCGGGGTGGGAGGCAACCAGCTGGCGGGAAAGTACTGGCGGAGCGTCATTACCACGGTGAGCCGGAGAGCGCTTACCGCCATGACGGGCTGAACCGTTATCCCATGAGCGATATCCTGCGGCCGTTCGAGCTGACGGCAGCGATGTGCCGCATGCACTGGATGAGCCCGATTATCGTCTACTGGGCGCGGCGGCAGGATCCGAAGGCTCTGGCGAGCCACGCCAGAGCCTATGGCGAATGGCTGGCATCACCGATTCCGGCGGGAGGACGTTAATGGACGGTTCGAATTTACTCCTTGCCGGCGTGCTGTTTTTATTTGCCGCGGTTGTCGCGGTACCGCTTGCCGCACGGCTTGGCATTGGCGCGGTGCTGGGCTACCTGCTGGCGGGGATTGCCATAGGCCCCTGGGGGCTTGGGTTTATCAGCGATGTGGATGAAATTCTCCACTTCTCCGAACTGGGCGTGGTATTCCTGATGTTCATCATCGGGCTTGAGCTGAACCCCGCTAAGCTGTGGCAGCTGCGGCAATCCATTTTCGGCGTCGGGGCGGCGCAGGTATTGCTCAGCGCCGCCATTCTTGCGGGCCTGCTGATGCTGACGCAGTTTTCCTGGCAGGCCGCGGCGATTGGCGGGATAGGGCTTGCGATGTCGTCCACGGCGATGGCGCTACAGCTGATGCGCGATAAGGGAATGAACCGCAACGAGGCGGGGCAGCTGGGCTTTTCGGTGCTGCTGTTTCAGGATTTAGCGGTGATCCCGGCGCTGGCGCTGGTGCCGCTGCTGGCAGGCTCCGGGGACGATCATTTCGACTGGATGAAAATCTCCATGAAGGTGCTGGCCTTCGCGGGCATGCTGATCGGCGGACGGTTTTTACTGCGTCCGGTGTTCCGCTTTATTGCCGCATCCGGCGTGCGCGAGGTATTTACCGCCGCAACGCTGCTGCTGGTGCTCGGCTCGGCGCTGTTTATGGATGCGCTGGGCCTGTCGATGGCGCTCGGTACGTTTATCGCCGGGGTGTTGCTTGCGGAAAGCGAGTACCGGCACGAGCTGGAGACGGCCATCGATCCGTTCAAGGGGCTGCTGCTAGGGCTGTTCTTTATTTCGGTGGGCATGGCGCTCAACCTTGGCGTGCTCTATACCCATCTTCTGTGGGTAGTGATGAGCGTGGCGGTGCTGGTGGCGGTGAAAGCGCTGGTGCTGTATGTCCTGGCGAGGATTTATGGCCTGCGCAGTTCGGAAAGAATGCAGTTTGCCAGCGTGTTAAGCCAGGGCGGAGAGTTTGCGTTCGTGCTCTTTTCTACCGCGTCGTCACAAAAGCTGTTCAAGGATGACCAGATGGCGCTGCTGCTGGTGACGGTGACCCTGTCGATGATGACCACGCCGCTGTTGATGAAGCTGGTGGACAAACTGCTGTCGCGCCGCCTGAACCCGGCAGACGATGAAGACGAAGCGCCGTGGGTAGAAGACGATAAGCCGCAGGTGATCGTCGTGGGCTTTGGCCGCTTCGGTCAGGTGATCGGGCGACTGCTGATGGCGAACAAAATGCGCATCACGGTGCTGGAGCGCGATATCAGCGCGGTCAACCTGATGCGCAAATATGGCTATAAGGTGTATTACGGCGACGCGACCCAGCTTGAACTGCTGCGCTCGGCGGGCGCGGAGGCCGCGGAGTCTATCGTCATCACCTGTAACGACCCGGAAGACACGATGAAGCTGGTGGAGCTGTGCCAGCAGCATTTCCCGCATCTGCATATTCTGGCGCGGGCCCGCGGACGTGTTGAAGCTCACGAACTTTTACAGGCAGGTGTGAAACACTTCTCCCGTGAAACCTTCTCCAGCGCGCTGGAGCTGGGTCGTAAGGCGCTTATCTCGCTAGGGATGCATCCTCACCAGGCGCAACGCGCCCAGATGCATTTCCGCCGGCTGGATATGCGAATGCTGCGTGAACTGATGCCTGTGCACAGCGATACGGCGCAGATCTCCCGCGTGCGGGAAGCGCGCCGCGAACTGGAGGAGATCTTCCAGCGCGAGATGCAGCAGGAACGACGCCAGCTCGACGGCTGGGATGAATTTGAATAAAGGGTAACGAAAGATGGCTGTACGTAAACGCTTTATCGCGGGCGCAAAATGTCCGTCCTGCCAGGCACAGGATACGCTGGCCATGTGGCGCGAAAATAATATTGATATAGTTGAATGCGTTAAGTGCGGACACCAGATGCGTGAGGCCGACAAAGAAGCCCGCGATCACGTTCGCAAAGAAGAGCAAGTGATCGGCATTTTTCATCCAGACTAGCGATATGCTCTGAGTTTTTTTAAGCTTAAGGGTACACGGGTGCAGATTTCCGCTACAATCTGCGCCAGCAATTTTCCCACGCTCAGGAGATATCATGAAAGTAGCAAAAGACCTGGTGGTCAGCCTGGCCTATCAGGTACGTACAGAAGACGGTGTGTTGGTTGATGAGTCTCCGGTGAGTGCGCCGCTGGACTACCTGCATGGTCACGGTTCCCTGATTTCCGGCCTGGAAACTGCGCTGGAAGGTCATGAAGTTGGCGACAAATTTGACGTAGCTGTGGGCGCGAACGACGCTTACGGCCAGTATGATGACAACCTGGTTCAGCGCGTTCCTAAAGACGTGTTCATGGGCGTTGACGAGCTGCAGGTTGGCATGCGCTTCCTGGCTGAAACCGACCAGGGTCCGGTTCCGGTTGAAATCACTGAAGTTGAAGACGACCACGTTGTGGTTGACGGCAACCACATGCTGGCTGGCCAGAACCTGAAGTTCAACGTAGAAGTTGTTGCCATCCGCGAAGCAACCGAAGAAGAGCTGGCTCATGGCCACGTTCACGGCGCGCACGGCCACGACCACGATCACGAACACGGCCACGATGGCTGCTGCGGTGGTCACGGCCACGACCATGGTCACGACCACGGTAAAGGTGGTTGCGGTAACGGCGGCTGCGGTTGCCACTAATTCCGTAAGACGGAAAATAAAAAAGCGGGATAATCCCGCTTTTTTTACGCCTCAATAGTGAGGTGGTGGCGTCTCTTCAGACTGTGAGGCAATGTTCGACGGCTGCGTCGCCTTCAGCTTTTCCGTCAGCAGGCGCATATGATCCCGCAGTTTTGCCATTTCAAGCTCATGTGCCGTCACGGTCTGGTTTAGCTCTTCGATGGTGATGTCCTGAAAAGCCAGGCGGCTTTCCAGCTCAGCCAGTCTCGCTTCCATCATTGTATCCTTCATCATTCACCTCGTTCATCTCTCAGGGGCCATCAGGGGCCTGCGGCGGCGAAGTTTAGCTGACTTTTCCCTTAAGTACAGTATCCATCTCCCTGACAAGAAACTTATTTAAACAAAAATAGTCTGAAAAGAAGAGACATTCGGGGGAGTCTGTCTGTAGATTTCTTCCACAACGTTTTATAGTACGTCACTCATTTACGTTTAACACTGGGGTGAGAGACCTCAGGTCCTGGAGATATGGATGAAATCACTGTTTAAAGTTACGCTGCTGGCGACCACCATGGCTGTAGCGCTCAACGCGCCGCTGTCTTTCGCTGCTGATACTGCTGCGAAGCCTGCTGCGACTACAGACAGCAAAGCGGCATTCAAAAATGACGACCAGAAATCCGCCTACGCACTGGGCGCGTCTCTGGGTCGCTACATGGAAAACTCTCTGAAAGAACAAGAGAAGCTGGGCATCAAACTGGACAAAAACCAGCTGATCGCAGGTGTTCAGGATGCGTTCGCAGACAAGAGCAAACTGTCTGACCAGGAAATCGAGCAGACTCTGCAGGCGTTTGAAGCGCGCGTGAAAGGCGCCGCTCAGACCAAGATGGAAGCTGACGCTAAAGAAAATGAAGCGAAAGGCAAAGCCTACCGCGATACGTTTGCTAAAGAGAAAGGCGTTAAAACCTCCTCTACTGGCCTGATCTATAAAGTTGAGAAAGAAGGTACCGGTAGCGCGCCTAAAGACAGCGACACCGTTGTCGTTAACTACAAAGGTACGCTGATCGACGGTAAGGAGTTCGACAACTCCTACACGCGCGGTGAGCCTCTCTCCTTCCGTCTGGACGGTGTGATCCCGGGCTGGACTGAAGGCCTGAAAAACATCAAGAAAGGCGGTAAAATCAAGCTGGTTATCCCACCGGATCTGGCTTACGGCAAAACGGGCGTTCCGGGGATCCCGGCTAACTCCACGCTGGTATTTGATGTAGAACTGCTGGACATCAAACCGGCACCGAAAGCGGATGCGAAAACAGACGTACCGGCTGACGACAAAGCCGCAGCAGCGAAGAAGTAATGCTGAAAAAAACCGCCGCCTTTCAGGCGGCGGTTTTTTTTATTGTGGGGCAGATATAATTAACACTGGAAAGCGTTATACACGCTGTATTAATTTAGTTGTCCGTGTAGATAATGAGCCTGCCCTGAAAACCTAACGACAGGCTCCTGAAAAGGAGTGTTTTTTTCATGTCCAGGTCGCTTTTAACCAACGAAACCAGTGAACTTGATTTGCTGGATCAACGTCCATTTGACCAGACCGACTTCGATATTCTGAAATCCTACGAAGCGGTAGTGGACGGGTTAGCGATGCTCATTGGTTCCCACTGCGAAATCGTATTGCATTCCCTGCAAGATCTTAAGTGTTCCGCTATCCGCATTGCGAATGGTGAGCACACTGGCCGTAAAATTGGTTCGCCAATCACCGACCTTGCATTGCGTATGTTGCATGACATGACCGGCGCGGACAGCAGCGTCTCAAAATGCTATTTCACCCGCGCCAAAAGCGGCGTGCTGATGAAGTCTGAAACTATCGCAATCCGTAACCGCGATCAGCGGGTTATCGGCCTGCTGTGCATCAACATGAACCTTGATGTGCCATTCTCCCAAATCATGAGTACCTTCGTTCCGCCAGAAACGCCGGACGTAGGCTCGTCGGTGAACTTTGCTTCTTCTGTTGAAGACCTTGTGACCCAGACGCTGGAGTTCACCATCGAAGAGGTGAATGCCGATCGCAACGTATCCAACAACGCCAAGAATCGTCAGATCGTGCTGAACCTCTATGAGAAAGGGATTTTTGATATCAAAGATGCCATCAACCAGGTGGCCGATCGTCTTAACATCTCTAAGCACACGGTTTACCTCTATATTCGCCAGTTCAAAAGCGGCGACCTCCTGGGGCAAGAGAAGTAATGCGTTTTGCGTTAATGGTGACGGGCCCGGCGTACGGCACCCAGCAGGCCAGCAGCGCGCTCCAGTTTGCCCATGCCCTGCTTGAGGCCGGCCATGAACTGGCAAGCGTCTTTTTCTATCGTGAAGGGATCTATAACGCGAACCAGTTTACGTCTCCGGCGAGCGATGAGTTTGACCTTGTGCGCGCCTGGCAAAAATTAAACGAGACGCAGGGCGTTGAGCTGCACATCTGCGTGGCGGCGGCACTGCGTCGCGGCGTAGCGGATGCGGCCGAAGCCGAACGCCTCGGTCTGTCGGGGGCTAACCTGCAGCCGGGCTTTTCGCTCAGCGGCTTAGGCGCCTTAGCACAGGCTGCGCTGACCTGCGACAGGGTGGTACAATTCTGATGAAGCGCGTAGCGTTTGTTTTTACTTCTGCGCCGCATGGCAGCGCGTCAGGTCGGGAAGGGCTGGATGCATTGCTCGCGACGTCGGCATTGACGGAAGACATCGGCGTGTTCTTTTTGGGCGATGGTGTATTCCAGCTTCTGGCGGGTCAACAACCGCAGGCTATTCTTGCGCGCGATTACATCGCGACGTTTAAAGTGCTGCCGCTCTATGACATTGAAACCTTCTACGTGTGCGCCGACTCGCTGGCGGCGCGGGGGTTAAACGAGAAAACGGCATTCGTGCTGGACGTGACGATCCTTGCATCTGCCACGCTGCGCGAACATCTCTCTCACTACGATACCGTTCTGACTTTCTGAGGCTGTCATGCTCCATACCCTGAGCCGTTCACCGTGGCAATGCGATATCGACACCTTACTGAGCATGCTGTGCGAAGGCGACGATCTGCTGCTGATTCAGGACGGCGTGCTGGCGGCGCTTGAGGGCAGCCGTTTTGTTGAAATCCTCAGCAATGCCCCCATAACAGTCTCTGCGCTGAAGGACGATCTGGAGGCGCGGGGTCTTTCTGGTCAAATTTCAGCCAAAATTGACGTGGTTGGCTATACTGATTTCGTCAATCTTACTGTGACGCACGCCAGTCAAATGAACTGGTGATTTGAGATCGCTGTATATTTCTTGACACCTTTTCGACGTAGCCCTAAAATTTCGCGTCCTCATATTGTATGAGGTCGTTTTATTACGTGTTTACGAAGCAAAAGCTAAAACCAGGAGCTATTTAATGGCAACAGTTAACCAGCTGGTACGCAAACCACGTGCACGCAAAGTTGCAAAAAGCAACGTGCCTGCGCTGGAAGCCTGCCCGCAGAAACGTGGTGTATGTACTCGTGTATATACCACCACTCCTAAAAAACCAAACTCCGCACTGCGTAAAGTATGCCGTGTGCGTTTGACTAACGGTTTCGAAGTGACTTCCTACATCGGTGGTGAAGGTCACAACCTGCAGGAGCACTCCGTGATCCTGATCCGTGGCGGTCGTGTTAAAGACCTTCCGGGTGTTCGTTACCACACCGTTCGTGGTGCGCTGGACTGCTCAGGTGTTAAAGACCGTAAGCAGGCTCGCTCCAAGTACGGCGTGAAGCGTCCTAAGGCTTAATGGTTCTCCGTTAAGTAAGGCCAAACTGATTTATCTTAATGTCAAACTAAACTCGTAGAGTTTTGGACAATCCTGAATTAACAACGGAGTAATCCCATGCCACGTCGTCGCGTCATTGGTCAGCGTAAAATTCTTCCAGATCCGAAATTCGGATCAGAACTGCTGGCAAAATTTGTAAATATCCTGATGGTAGATGGTAAAAAATCTACTGCAGAAGCAATCGTATACAGCGCGCTGGAGACCCTGGCTCAGCGTTCTGGTAAAAATGAACTGGAAGCTTTCGAAGTCGCTCTCGACAACGTGCGCCCGACTGTAGAAGTTAAGTCTCGCCGCGTTGGTGGTTCTACTTATCAGGTTCCAGTTGAAGTTCGTCCGGTCCGTCGTAATGCTCTGGCAATGCGTTGGATCGTTGAAGCTGCTCGTAAACGCGGTGATAAATCCATGGCTCTGCGTCTGGCGAACGAACTTTCTGATGCTGCAGAAAACAAAGGTACTGCAGTTAAGAAACGTGAAGACGTTCACCGTATGGCAGAAGCCAACAAGGCGTTCGCACACTACCGTTGGTAATCCCTTCGGAGTCGTAGTCACCAGGCGGGCGCTTCAGAGAAGCCGCCCGCTCTGGGTAACTTAACTGAACGCCTAAAGATATAAACGAGGAATCAAATGGCTCGTACAACACCCATCGCACGCTACCGTAACATTGGTATCAGTGCGCACATCGACGCCGGTAAAACCACTACTACCGAACGTATTCTGTTCTACACCGGTGTAAACCATAAAATCGGTGAAGTTCATGACGGCGCAGCCACCATGGACTGGATGGAACAGGAGCAGGAGCGTGGTATTACTATCACCTCCGCAGCGACTACTGCATTCTGGTCAGGTATGGCTAAGCAGTACGAACCGCATCGCGTAAACATCATCGACACCCCAGGGCACGTTGACTTCACCATCGAAGTAGAACGTTCCATGCGTGTTCTTGACGGCGCGGTAATGGTTTATTGCGCAGTTGGTGGTGTTCAGCCACAGTCTGAAACCGTATGGCGTCAGGCAAACAAATATAAAGTTCCACGCATCGCGTTCGTTAACAAAATGGACCGTATGGGTGCTAACTTCCTGAAAGTTGTTGGTCAGATCAAAACCCGTCTGGGCGCGAACCCTGTTCCGCTGCAGCTGGCAATTGGTGCTGAAGAAGGCTTCACCGGCGTTATCGACCTGGTGAAAATGAAAGCCATCAACTGGAACGAAGCAGATGCAGGCGTTACCTTCGAATACGAAGATATCCCGGCTGAGATGCAGGACCTGGCTGACGAATGGCACCAGAACCTGATCGAATCCGCGGCTGAAGCATCTGAAGAGCTGATGGAAAAATACCTGGGTGGTGAAGAACTGTCTGAGCAAGAGATCAAATCTGCTCTGCGTCAGCGCGTTCTGAACAACGAAATCATCCTGGTAACCTGTGGTTCTGCGTTCAAGAACAAAGGTGTTCAGGCGATGCTGGATGCGGTAGTTGACTACCTGCCATCCCCGGTTGACGTTCCTGCGATCAACGGCATCCTGGACGACGGTAAAGATACTCCGGCTGAGCGTCACGCAAGCGACGACGAGCCATTCTCTGCACTGGCGTTCAAAATTGCTACCGACCCATTCGTGGGTAACCTGACCTTCTTCCGCGTTTACTCTGGTGTGGTTAACTCCGGTGACACCATCCTGAACTCCGTGAAAGCGGCGCGTGAACGTTTTGGCCGTATCGTACAGATGCACGCTAACAAACGTGAAGAGATCAAAGAAGTTCGTGCGGGCGACATCGCTGCAGCTATCGGTCTGAAAGACGTGACCACTGGTGACACCCTGTGTGACCCGGATCACCCGATCATTCTGGAGCGTATGGAATTCCCTGAGCCGGTAATCTCCATCGCGGTTGAACCAAAAACCAAAGCTGACCAGGAAAAAATGGGTCTGGCTCTGGGCCGTCTGGCGAAAGAAGACCCATCATTCCGCGTATGGACTGATGAAGAATCTAACCAGACCATCATCGCCGGTATGGGTGAACTGCACCTGGACATCATCGTTGACCGTATGAAGCGTGAATTCAACGTTGAAGCGAACGTGGGTAAACCTCAGGTTGCTTACCGCGAAGCGATTCGCGCGAAAGTTACCGATGTTGAAGGTAAACACGCTAAGCAGTCTGGTGGTCGCGGTCAGTACGGTCACGTTGTGATCGACATGTACCCACTGGAGCCGGGCTCTAACCCTAAAGGTTACGAGTTCATCAACGACATCAAAGGTGGTGTAATTCCTGGCGAATACATCCCTGCCGTTGATAAAGGTATCCAGGAGCAGCTGAAAGCTGGTCCTCTGGCTGGTTACCCGGTTGTAGACATGGGTGTTCGTCTGCACTTCGGTTCTTACCACGACGTTGACTCCTCTGAACTGGCGTTTAAACTGGCTGCGTCTATTGCCTTTAAAGAAGGCTTTAAGAAAGCAAAACCAGTTCTGCTTGAGCCAATCATGAAGGTTGAAGTAGAAACTCCTGAAGAGAACACCGGTGACGTTATCGGTGACTTGAGCCGTCGTCGCGGTATGCTGCGTGGTCAGGAATCCGAAGTAACTGGCGTTAAGATCCACGCTGAAGTTCCGCTGTCTGAAATGTTCGGATATGCAACTCAGCTGCGTTCTCTGACCAAAGGTCGTGCATCATACACTATGGAATTCCTGAAGTATGATGATGCGCCGAACAACGTTGCTCAGGCCGTTATCGAAGCCCGTGGTAAGTAATCCACAGGATTAAAACCTAAGTCCCGTGCTCTCTCCGAAGGGGAGAGCACTATAGTAAGGAATATAGCCGTGTCTAAAGAAAAATTTGAACGTACAAAACCGCACGTCAACGTTGGTACTATCGGCCACGTTGACCATGGTAAAACTACCCTGACTGCTGCAATCACTACCGTACTGGCTAAAACCTACGGCGGTGCTGCTCGTGCTTTCGACCAGATCGATAACGCACCAGAAGAAAAAGCTCGTGGTATCACCATCAACACCTCTCACGTTGAGTATGACACCCCGACTCGCCACTACGCTCACGTAGACTGCCCAGGCCACGCCGACTATGTTAAAAACATGATCACCGGTGCTGCGCAGATGGACGGCGCGATCCTGGTTGTTGCTGCGACTGACGGCCCAATGCCTCAGACCCGTGAGCACATCCTGCTGGGTCGTCAGGTAGGCGTTCCTTACATCATCGTGTTCCTGAACAAATGCGACATGGTTGATGACGAAGAGCTGCTGGAACTGGTAGAGATGGAAGTTCGTGAACTGCTGTCTCAGTACGATTTCCCAGGCGACGATACCCCAATCGTTCGTGGTTCCGCGCTGAAAGCGCTGGAAGGCGAAGCAGAGTGGGAAGAGAAAATCATCGAACTGGCTGGCTACCTGGATTCTTACATCCCAGAACCAGAGCGTGCGATTGACAAGCCATTCCTGCTGCCAATCGAAGACGTATTCTCCATCTCCGGTCGTGGTACCGTTGTTACCGGTCGTGTAGAGCGCGGTATCATCAAAGTTGGTGAAGAAGTTGAAATCGTTGGTATCAAAGAGACTGCGAAGTCTACCTGTACTGGCGTTGAAATGTTCCGCAAACTGCTGGACGAAGGCCGTGCTGGTGAGAACGTAGGTGTTCTGCTGCGTGGTATCAAACGTGAAGAAATCGAACGTGGTCAGGTACTGGCGAAGCCAGGCTCAATCAAGCCACACACCAAGTTCGAATCTGAAGTGTACATTCTGTCCAAAGACGAAGGCGGCCGTCATACTCCGTTCTTCAAAGGCTACCGTCCACAGTTCTACTTCCGTACAACTGACGTGACCGGTACCATCGAACTGCCAGAAGGCGTAGAGATGGTAATGCCAGGCGACAACATCAAGATGGTTGTGACTCTGATCCACCCAATCGCGATGGACGACGGTCTGCGTTTCGCAATCCGTGAAGGCGGCCGTACCGTTGGCGCGGGCGTTGTTGCTAAAGTTCTGGGCTAATTAATTATCCCTGAAATAAAAAGGACGCTTCGGCGTCCTTTTTTTTGTGCCCTTTTTCTTGTCACAGCATGTCGCATTTTTTGTCTCCTCCCGCGCCGCATACAGGCGTATGTGCTATTGTAATCATAAGCATTCTCACTTACACTTTGCGCATATTTTGAACGGGAGTCTTTATGTACGTTTGTTTATGTAATGGTGTAAGCGACAAAAAAATTCGTCAGGCCGTTCGCCAGTTTCAGCCACAGTCTTTTCAGCAGCTTCGCAAGTTCGTTCCGGTGGGAAATCAATGCGGTAAATGCGTGCGCGCGGCGCGTGAGATTATGCAGGACGAATTGATGCAGATCCCGGAATTCAAAGAGATCGCGTAAGCTACCATCTTTTTTTTGACATCCCTGTAGCCCGTTCTACGCTTCAATGAGTGGAAGCGGAGGGACTATATAATGAAAGGTGATGTTAAAATCATAAGTTATCTCAATAAATTATTGGGAAATGAGCTTGTCGCAATCAACCAGTATTTTCTCCATGCAAGAATGTTCAAAAACTGGGGACTGACTCGCCTCAACGATGTTGAATACCATGAGTCCATTGATGAGATGAAACACGCCGATAAATACATCGAGCGTATTCTCTTCCTTGAAGGCATTCCTAACCTGCAGGATCTCGGAAAGCTTGGCATCGGAGAAGATGTCGAAGAGATGCTGCGTTCTGATCTCCGGCTTGAACTGGAAGGCGCGAAAGATCTGCGTGAAGCTATCGCCTATGCGGACAGCGTCCATGACTATGTCAGCCGCGACATGATGATCCAGATCCTGGCCGATGAAGAAGGTCACATCGACTGGCTTGAAACAGAACTGGATCTCATCAGCAAAATTGGCCTACAGAACTATCTTCAGTCTCAGATCAAAGTGGAAAATTAATCAGGTTTTCCCAACCGACGCATATACCCGCTGCCGCCAGAAATGGCCCAAAAGGCAGCGGGTTTTTTAATGTCTGCTTGTCAGGGGTAAGCAACGAGAGACACAGAAAGGAAAGTAGCGCTAACAGTGCAGCTACCAATGCCAGCATCGGCAGTACGCACCAGCCATGCCATGCGCCGAGCGCCGCCAGATATTTAATATCGCCGTAGCCCATCCCTTCACGCCGGCAGAGTAGCCGATAGCCCCAATAGACAGCGGCAAACCCGGCATATCCCGCCATCGCACCCACCACAGCACTCGGCAGAAAATCAGGGTGGAGACAGAGCTGATAGAGCAAGCCCGCCCAAAGCAGCGGGCAGAGAAATTTATCAGGAAGAAGCCCGGTGCGAATGTCTGCACGTATAAGGACAGCCGTCAGTGAAAAATAGATCAGCAGAAAGGGGAGGGTCATAACCATGGAAAAGGCCTCAAAAGGGTTTGCACGCATACTCGCCATAATCTGCATGTCCGACAATTTACAAAAACCGCAATTGCGTAGCGGCTTCCGATAAAGCCTTGAGAAGGGATCGATTACATAAAAAAGTGCGTGACCTTACGCATCGTGCGTCTTTAGCGCTTAATTTCTAAACGGCACTTGCGTCTTGTCCAGATTTACGTATAATGCGCGGGCTTGTCGTAATTGACGGCGGGTTCAATCTGAACCAGAGTAGCTCACTTTGTTACTCAACAATGCTCCCAATTGGGGAGCTACGTAAGAACGGTTACACTCTCCCATCAATCGTAATGGGTTTGAGGAGTAATCATTTTCGTTTATAAAATAATTGGAGCTCTGGTCTCATGCAGAACCAAAGAATCCGTATCCGCCTTAAAGCGTTTGATCATCGTCTGATCGATCAATCAACCGCGGAAATCGTCGAGACTGCTAAGCGCACTGGTGCGCAAGTCCGTGGTCCGATCCCGCTGCCGACCCGCAAAGAGCGCTTTACCGTTCTGATCTCTCCGCACGTTAACAAAGATGCGCGTGATCAGTACGAAATCCGCACTCACAAGCGTCTGGTTGACATCGTTGAGCCAACTGAGAAAACCGTTGATGCTCTGATGCGTCTGGATCTGGCTGCCGGTGTAGACGTGCAGATCAGCCTGGGTTAATCAGGTCATCGAGCGATTGAGAGGTTGAAACAATGATTGGTTTAGTCGGTAAAAAAGTGGGTATGACCCGCATCTTCACTGAAGATGGCGTTTCTATCCCAGTAACCGTAATCGAAGTTGAAGCAAACCGCGTTACTCAGGTTAAAGATCTGGCTAACGATGGCTACCGCGCTATTCAGGTTACCACTGGTGCTAAAAAAGCTAACCGTGTAACCAAACCAGAAGCGGGTCACTTCGCTAAAGCTGGCGTTGAAGCTGGCCGTGGTCTGTGGGAATTCCGTCTTGCTGAAGGCGAAGAGTTCACCGTAGGTCAGGACATTAGCGTTGAGCTGTTTGCTGACGTTAAAAAAGTTGACGTAACCGGTACCTCTAAAGGTAAAGGTTTTGCTGGTACCGTTAAGCGCTGGAACTTCCGTACCCAGGACGCTACCCACGGTAACTCCTTGTCTCACCGTGTTCCGGGTTCTATCGGTCAGAACCAGACTCCGGGCAAAGTGTTCAAAGGCAAGAAAATGGCAGGTCAGCTGGGTAACGAACGTGTAACCGTTCAGAGCCTGGACGTAGTACGTGTTGACGCTGAGCGCAACCTGCTGCTGGTTAAAGGTGCGGTCCCGGGTGCAACCGGTAGCGACCTGATCGTTAAACCAGCTGTGAAGGCGTAAGGGGATAGCAATGGAATTAGTATTGAAAGACGCGCAGAGCGCGCTGACTGTTTCCGAAACTACCTTCGGTCGTGATTTCAACGAAGCGCTGGTTCACCAGGTTGTTGTTGCTTATGCAGCTGGTGCTCGTCAGGGTACTCGTGCTCAGAAGACTCGTGCTGAAGTAACTGGTTCTGGCAAAAAGCCATGGCGCCAGAAAGGTACCGGCCGTGCGCGTTCAGGTTCTATCAAGAGCCCGATCTGGCGTTCAGGTGGCGTGACCTTCGCTGCGCGTCCACAGGACCACAGTCAAAAAGTTAACAAAAAGATGTACCGCGGCGCGCTGAAAAGCATTCTGTCCGAACTGGTACGTCAGGATCGTCTGATCGTTGTCGAGAAGTTCTCTGTTGAAGCGCCTAAAACTAAGCTGCTGGCACAGAAACTGAAAGACATGGCTCTGGAAGATGTGCTGATCATCACCGGTGAGCTGGACGAGAACCTGTTCCTGGCCGCGCGTAACCTGCACAAGGTTGACGTACGCGACGCGACTGGTATCGACCCGGTTAGCCTGATCGCCTTCGACAAAGTCGTAATGACTGCTGATGCTGTTAAGCAAGTTGAGGAGATGCTGGCATGATTCGTGAAGAACGTCTGCTGAAGGTGCTGCGCGCACCGCACGTTTCTGAAAAAGCGTCTACTGCGATGGAAAAAACAAACACCATCGTTCTCAAAGTTGCTAAAGACGCGACCAAAGCAGAGATCAAAGCTGCTGTGCAGAAACTGTTTGAAGTCGAAGTCGAAGTCGTTAACACCCTGGTAGTTAAAGGGAAAGTTAAACGTCACGGACAGCGTATCGGTCGTCGTAGCGACTGGAAAAAAGCTTACGTCACCCTGAAAGAAGGCCAGAACCTGGACTTCGTTGGCGGCGCTGAGTAAGTCGGAGGAGTAATACAATGGCAGTTGTTAAATGTAAACCGACATCTCCGGGTCGTCGCCACGTAGTTAAAGTGGTTAACCCTGAGCTGCACAAGGGCAAACCTTTTGCTCCGTTGCTGGAAAAAAACAGCAAATCCGGTGGTCGTAACAACAATGGCCGTATCACCACTCGTCACATCGGTGGTGGCCACAAGCAGGCTTATCGTATTGTTGACTTCAAACGCAACAAAGACGGTATCCCAGCAGTTGTTGAGCGTCTTGAGTACGATCCGAACCGTTCCGCGAACATCGCGCTGGTTCTGTACAAAGATGGCGAACGCCGTTACATCCTGGCCCCTAAAGGCCTGAAAGCTGGCGACCAGATTCAGTCTGGCGTTGATGCTGCAATCAAAGCAGGCAACACCCTGCCGATGCGCAATATCCCGGTTGGTTCTACCGTTCATAACGTAGAAATGAAACCAGGTAAAGGCGGTCAGCTGGCGCGTTCCGCTGGTACTTACGTTCAGATCGTTGCGCGTGATGGTGCTTATGTCACCCTGCGTCTGCGTTCTGGTGAAATGCGTAAAGTCGAAGCAGACTGCCGCGCTACTCTGGGCGAAGTTGGCAATGCTGAGCATATGCTGCGCGTTCTGGGTAAAGCTGGTGCTGCACGCTGGCGTGGTGTTCGTCCTACCGTTCGCGGTACTGCGATGAACCCAGTCGATCACCCACATGGTGGTGGTGAAGGTCGTAACTTTGGTAAGCACCCGGTAACTCCGTGGGGCGTTCAGACCAAAGGTAAGAAGACCCGCAGCAACAAGCGTACTGATAAATTTATCGTACGTCGCCGTAGCAAATAATTTTAGAGGATAAGCCATGCCACGTTCTCTCAAGAAAGGTCCTTTTATTGACCTGCACTTGCTGAAGAAGGTAGAGAAAGCGGTGGAAAGCGGAGACAAGAAGCCCCTGCGCACTTGGTCCCGTCGTTCAACGATCTTTCCTAACATGATCGGTTTGACCATCGCTGTCCATAATGGTCGTCAGCACGTTCCAGTCTTTGTTACCGACGAAATGGTTGGTCACAAACTGGGTGAATTCGCACCGACTCGTACTTATCGCGGCCACGCTGCTGATAAAAAAGCGAAGAAGAAATAAGGTAGGAGGAAGAGATGGAAACTTTAGCTCAACATCGCCATGCTCGTTCTTCTGCACAGAAGGTTCGCCTTGTTGCTGACCTGATTCGCGGTAAGAAAGTGTCGCAGGCCCTGGACATCCTGACCTATACCAACAAGAAAGCTGCGGTATTGGTCAAGAAAGTACTGGAATCTGCCATTGCTAACGCTGAACACAACGATGGCGCTGACATCGACGATCTGAAAGTCGCGAAAATTTTCGTAGATGAAGGCCCAAGCATGAAGCGCATTATGCCGCGTGCGAAAGGTCGTGCAGATCGCATCCTGAAGCGCACCAGCCACATTACTGTGGTTGTGTCCGATCGCTGAGACTCTGGAGACTAGCAATGGGTCAGAAAGTACATCCTAATGGTATTCGCCTGGGTATTGTAAAACCATGGAACTCTACCTGGTTTGCGAACACCAAAGAATTCGCTGACAACCTGGACAGCGATTTTAAAGTACGTCAGTACCTGACTAAGGAACTGGCTAAAGCGTCTGTATCTCGTATCGTTATCGAGCGTCCAGCTAAGAGCATCCGTGTGACTATTCACACTGCTCGCCCTGGCATCGTTATCGGTAAGAAAGGCGAAGACGTAGAAAAACTGCGCAAGGTCGTAGCGGATATCGCTGGCGTTCCTGCACAGATCAATATCGCTGAAGTTCGTAAGCCTGAACTGGACGCTAAATTGGTTGCTGACAGCATCACTTCTCAGCTGGAACGTCGTGTTATGTTCCGTCGTGCTATGAAGCGTGCTGTACAGAACGCAATGCGTCTGGGCGCTAAAGGTATCAAAGTTGAAGTTAGCGGCCGTCTGGGCGGCGCGGAAATCGCACGTACCGAATGGTACCGCGAAGGTCGCGTACCGCTGCACACTCTGCGTGCTGACATCGACTACAACACCTCTGAAGCGCACACCACTTACGGTGTAATCGGCGTTAAGGTATGGATCTTCAAAGGTGAGATCCTGGGTGGTATGGCTGCTGTTGAACAACCGGAAAAACCGGCTGCTCAACCTAAAAAGCAGCAGCGTAAAGGCCCGTAAATAAGGAGCGTCGCTGATGTTACAACCAAAGCGTACAAAATTCCGTAAAGTGCACAAAGGCCGCAACCGTGGTCTGGCGCAGGGTACGGATGTTAGCTTCGGCACTTTCGGTCTGAAAGCTGTTGGCCGTGGTCGTCTGACTGCACGTCAGATCGAAGCAGCACGTCGTGCAATGACCCGTGCAGTTAAGCGTCAAGGTAAGATCTGGATCCGTGTATTCCCGGACAAACCGATCACCGAGAAGCCACTGGAAGTTCGTATGGGTAAAGGTAAAGGTAACGTGGAGTACTGGGTTGCCTTGATCCAACCGGGCAAAGTCCTTTATGAAATGGACGGTGTTCCGGAAGAGCTGGCCCGTGAAGCCTTCGGCCTGGCAGCAGCGAAACTGCCTATCAAAACCACCTTTGTAACTAAGACGGTGATGTAATGAAAGCAAAAGAGCTGCGTGAAAAAAGCGTTGAAGAGCTGAACGCTGAGCTGCTGAACCTGCTGCGTGAGCAGTTCAACCTGCGTATGCAGGCTGCAAGTGGCCAGCTGCAACAGACTCACCTGCTGAAGCAAGTGCGTCGCAATGTTGCGCGCGTTAAGACTTTACTGACTCAGAAGGCGGGTGCGTAATGACCGATAAAATCCGTACTCTGCAAGGTCGTGTTGTTAGCGATAAAATGGAGAAATCCATTGTTGTAGCTATCGAACGTTTTGTGAAACACCCGATTCTACGGTAATTCATCAAGCGTACGACCAAACTGCACGTACATGACGAGAACAACGAACTGTGGTATCGGCCGACAAGGTTGAAATCCGTGAATGCCGTCCACTGTCCAAGACTAAGTCCTGGACGCTGGTTCGCGTTGTTAGAGAAAGCGGTTCTGTAATAGAGTACGCATTCTCAATACGAATAAACGGTCTCAGCGATGAGCCGTTTATTTTTTCTACCCATATTGCAGAAGCGGTGTTATAATGCCGCGCCCTCGATATGGGGCTTTTTAACGGCTCTGATTTTAGAGTCTCAGGTAGTAGTTGACATTAGCGGAGCACTAAAATGATCCAAGAACAGACTATGCTGAACGTCGCCGACAACTCCGGTGCACGTCGCGTAATGTGTATCAAGGTTCTGGGTGGCTCGCACCGTCGCTACGCAGGCGTAGGCGACATCATCAAGATCACCATCAAGGAAGCAATTCCACGTGGTAAGGTCAAAAAAGGTGATGTGCTGAAGGCGGTAGTGGTGCGCACCAAGAAGGGTGTTCGTCGCCCTGACGGTTCTGTCATTCGCTTCGATGGTAATGCATGCGTTATTTTAAACAATAACAGCGAGCAGCCTATCGGCACGCGTATCTTTGGGCCGGTAACTCGTGAACTTCGTACTGAGAAGTTCATGAAAATTATCTCTCTGGCACCAGAAGTACTCTAAGGAGCGAATCATGGCAGCGAAAATCCGTCGTGATGACGAAGTTATCGTGTTAACCGGTAAAGATAAAGGTAAACGCGGTAAAGTAAAAAATGTTCTGTCTTCGGCAAACTCGTCGTTGAAGGTATCAACCTGGTTAAGAAACATCAGAAGCCGGTTCCGGCCCTGAACCAACCAGGCGGCATCGTTGAAAAAAGAAGCTGCTATTCAGGTTTCTAACGTTGCAATCTTCAATGCGGCTACCGGTAAGGCTGACCGTGTAGGCTTTAGATTCGAAGACGGTAAAAAAGTCCGTTTCTTCAAGTCTAACAGCGAAACTATCAAGTAATTTGGAGTAGTACGATGGCGAAACTGCATGATTACTACAAAGACGAAGTAGTTAACAAACTCATGACTGAGTTTAACTACAATTCTGTCATGCAAGTCCCTCGGGTCGAGAAGATCACCCTGAACATGGGTGTTGGTGAAGCGATCGGCTGACAAGAAACTGCTGGATAACGCAGCAGCTGACCTGACAGCAATCTCCGGTCAAAAACCGCTGATCACCAAAGCACGCAAATCTGTTGCAGGCTTCAAAATCCGTCAGGGCTATCCGATCGGCTGTAAAGTAACTCTGCGTGGCGAACGCATGTGGGAGTTCCTTGAGCGCCTGATCACTATTGCTGTTCCACGTATCCGTGACTTCCGTGGCTTGTCCGCTAAGTCTTTCGACGGTCGTGGTAACTACAGCATGGGTGTCCGTGAGCAGATCATCTTCCCAGAAATCGACTACGATAAAGTCGACCGCGTGCGTGGTTTGGATATTACCATTACCACTACTGCGAAATCTGATGAAGAAGGCCGTGCTCTGCTGGCTGCCTTTGACTTCCCGTTCCGCAAGTAAGGTAGGGTTACTGAATGGCTAAGCAATCAATGAAAGCACGCGAAGTAAAGCGCGTAGCTTTAGCTGATAAATTCTTCGCTAAACGCGCTGAACTGAAAGCGATCATTTCTGATGTGAACGCTTCCGACGAAGATCGTTTGGAATGCGGTTCTCAAGCTGCAGTCTCTGCCGCGTGATTCCAGCCCGTCTCGTCAGCGTAACCGCTGTCGTCAAACAGGTCGTCCACATGGTTATGTGGGCAAGTTTGGGTTGAGCCGTATCAAACTGCGTGAAGCCGCCATGCGCGGTGAAGTACCAGGCTTGAAAAAGGCTAGCTGGTAATTACCAATTGAATCACGGGAGTAAAGACAGATGAGCATGCAAGATCCGATCGCGGATATGCTGACCCGTATCCGTAACGGTCAGGCCGCGAACAAAGTTGCGGTCACCATGCCTTCCGCCAAGCTGAAAGTGGCAATTGCCAACGTGCTGAAGGAAGAAGGTTTTATCGAAGATTTTAAAGTTGAAGGCGACACCAAGCCGGAACTGGAACTTACTCTCAAGTATTTCCAGGGTAAAGCTGTTTGTAGAAAGCATTCAGCGTGTCAGCCGCCCAGGCCTGCGCATCTATAAGAAAAAAGATGAGCTGCCAAAAGTTATGGCTGGTCTTGGTATCGCAGTTGTTTCTACCTCTAAAGGTGTTATGACTGATCGTGCAGCGCGCCAGGCTGGTCTTGGTGGCGAAATTATCTGCTACGTAGCCTAATCGGAGGAAAGAATGTCTCGTGTTGCTAAAGCACCGGTCGTTATTCCTGCCGGCGTTGATGTAAAAATCGACGGTCAGGTTATTACGATCAAAGGTAAAAACGGCGAGCTGACTCGTACCCTCAACAAAGCTGTTGAAGTTAAACATGCAGATAACGCTCTGACCTTCGGTCCACGTGATGGTTTCGTGGATGGATGGGCTCAGGCTGGTACCGCGCGTGCCCTGCTGAACTCAATGGTTGTTGGTGTTACCGAAGGCTTCACTAAAAAGCTTCAGCTGGTTGGTGTAGGTTATCGTGCAGCTATCAAAGGGAATGCAGTAGGCCTGTCTCTGGGCTTCTCACACCCTGTTGAGCATCCGCTGCCGGCCGGTATCACTGCAGAATGTCCGACTCAAACTGAAATCGTGCTGAAAGGCGCTGATAAGCAGCTGATCGGTCAGGTTGCAGCAGATCTGCGCGGCCTACCGTCGTCCTGAGCCTTACAAAGGCAAGGGTGTTCGTTACGCCGACGAAGTCGTGCGTACCAAAGAGGCTAAGAAGAAGTAAGGGTAACACTATGGATAAGAAATCTGCTCGTATCCGTCGTGCGACCCGCGCACGCCGCAAGCTCAAAGAGCTGGGTGCAACTCGCCTGGTGGTACATCGTACCCCGCGTCATATTTACGCACAGGTAATTGCACCGAACGGTTCTGAAGTTCTGGTAGCTGCTTCTACTGTAGAAAAAGCTATCTCAGAACAATTGAAGTATACCGGTAACAAAGACGCCGCTGCAGCTGTAGGTAAAGCTGTTGCTGAACGCGCTCTGGAAAAAAGGCATCAGCAATGTTTCCTTTGACCGTTCCGGGTTCCAATATCATGGTCGTGTCCAGGCACTGGCAGATGCTGCCCGTGAAGCTGGCCTTCAGTTCTAAGGTAGAGGTGTAAGATGGCTCACATCGAAAAACAGGCTGGCGAACTGCAGGAAAAGCTGATCGCGGTAAACCGCGTATCTAAAACCGTTAAAGGTGGTCGTATTTTCTCCTTCACAGCTCTGACTGTAGTTGGCGATGGTAACGGTCGCGTTGGTTTTGGTTACGGTAAAGCGCGTGAAGTTCCAGCAGCGATCCAGAAAGCGATGGAAAAAGCCCGTCGCAATATGATTAACGTCGCGCTGAACAACGGTACCCTGCAGCACCCAGTTAAGGGTGTTCACACGGGTTCTCGTGTATTCATGCAGCCAGCTTCCGAAGGTACCGGTATCATCGCCGGTGGTGCAATGCGCGCCGTTCTGGAAGTTGCTGGAGTTCATAACGTTCTGGCTAAAGCATATGGTTCCACCAACCCGATCAACGTGGTTCGTGCAACTATTGATGGCCTGGAAAATATGAATTCTCCAGAAATGGTCGCTGCCAAGCGTGGTAAATCCGTTGAAGAAATTCTGGGGTAATTTGACCATGGCAAAGACTTTTAAAATCACTCAAACCCGCAGTGCAATCGGTCGTCTGCCGAAACACAAGGCAACGCTGCTTGGCCTGGGTCTGCGTCGTATTGGTCATACCGTTGAGCGCGAGGATACTCCTGCTGTTCGTGGTATGGTCAACGCGGTTTACTTCATGGTTAAAGTTGAGGAGTAAGAGATGCGTTTAAATACTCTGTCTCCGGCCGAAGGCTCTAAAAAGGCGGGTAAACGCCTGGGTCGTGGTATCGGTTCTGGCCTCGGCAAAACCGGTGGTCGTGGTCACAAAGGTCAGAACTCTCGTTCTGGCGGTGGCGTACGTCGCGGTTTCGAGGGTGGCCAGATGCCACTGTACCGTCGTCTGCCGAAGTTCGGCTTCACCTCTCGCAAAGCAGCGATCACAGCGGAAATCCGTCTGTCTGACCTGGCGAAAGTTGAAGGCGGCGTTGTAGACCTGAACACGCTGAAAGCAGCAAACATTATCGGTATCCAGATCGAGTTCGCGAAAGTGATCCTGGCTGGTGAAGTTTCTACTCCGGTAACTGTTCGTGGCCTGCGTGTTACTAAAGGTGCTCGTGCTGCTATCGAAGCTGCTGGCGGTAAAATTGAGGAATAAGTAGCAGATGGCTAAGCAACCTGGGATTAGATTTTCAAAGTGCCAAAGGTGGATTTGGCGAGCTGAAACGCAGACTGCTGTTTGTAATCGGCGCGCTGATTGCTGTTCCGTATTGGCTCTTTTATTCCGATCCCTGGTATTGATGCCGCTGTACTTGCCAAACTGCTTGAGCAACAGCGAGGCACTATCATTGAAATGTTTAACATGTTCTCTGGTGGTGCTCTCAGCCGTGCTTCTATCTTCGCATTGGGTATCATGCCGTACATTTCGGCATCGATTATTATCCAGTTGCTGACGGTCGTTCATCCGGCCCTCGCAGAACTGGAAGAAAGAAGGGGAGTCTGGACGTCGTAAGATTAGCCAGTACACCCGTTACGGCACTCTGGTGCTGGCAATATTCCAGTCGATCGGTATTGCTACCGGTTTACCGAATATGCCTGGTATGCAGGGCCTGGTGTTAAACCCAGGCTTTGCATTCTACTTCACCGCTGTTGTAAGTCTGGTCACAGGGACTATGTTCCTGATGTGGCTCGGCGAACAGATTACTGAGCGTGGTATCGGTAACGGTATCTCAATCATTATCTTCGCCGGTATCGTTGCGGGTCTCCCGCCGGCCATCGCCCATACTATCGAGCAAGCGCGTCAAGGCGACCTGCACTTCCTCCTGTTGCTGTTGGTTGCAGTATTAGTATTTGCAGTGACGTTCTTTGTTGTCTTCGTTGAACGTGGTCAACGCCGCATCGTGGTGAACTACGCTAAGCGTCAGCAAGGTCGTCGTGTCTATGCTGCACAGAGCACACATTTACCGCTGAAAGTGAATATGGCGGGGGTTATCCCGGCTATCTTCGCTTCCAGTATTATTCTGTTCCCGGCAACCATCGCGTCATGGTTCGGGGGCGGTACTGGTTGGAACTGGCTGACAACAATTTCGCTGTATTTGCAGCCTGGGCAACCACTTTATGTGTTACTCTATGCGTCTGCGATCATCTTCTTCTGTTTCTTCTACACGGCGTTGGTCTTCAACCCGCGTGAAACAGCAGATAACCTGAAGAAGTCCGGTGCATTTGTACCAGGAATTCGTCCGGGAGAGCAAACGGCGAAGTATATCGATAAAGTAATGACTCGCCTGACTTTGGTTGGTGCGCTTTATATTACTTTTATCTGCCTGATCCCGGAGTTCATGCGTGATGCAATGAAAGTACCGTTCTACTTCGGTGGGACCTCACTGCTTATCGTTGTGGTCGTGATTATGGACTTTATGGCTCAAGTGCAAACTCTGATGATGTCCAGTCAGTATGAGTCTGCATTGAAGAAGGCGAACCTGAAAGGCTACGGCCGCTAACTGGTCGCCTGAGAAGTTACGGAGAGTAAAAATGAAAGTTCGTGCTTCCGTCAAGAAATTATGCCGTAACTGCAAAATCGTTAAGCGTGATGGTGTCATCCGTGTGATTTGCAGTGCCGAGCCGAAGCATAAACAGCGCCAAGGCTGATTATTTCGCATATTTTTCTTGCAAAGTTGGGTTGAGCTGGCTAGATTAGCCAGCCAATCTTTTGTATGTCTGTACGTTTCCATTTGAGTATCCTGAAAACGGGCTTTTCAGCATGGTGCGTACATATTAAATAGTAGGAGTGCATAGTGGCCCGTATAGCAGGCATTAACATTCCTGATCAGAAACATGCTGTGATCGCATTAACTTCGATCTACGGCGTCGGCAAGACCCGTTCCAAAGCCATTCTGGCTGCAGCGGGTATCGCTGAAGATGTTAAGATCAGTGAGCTGTCTGAAGAACAAATCGACACGCTGCGTGACGAAGTTGCCAAATTTGTCGTTGAAGGTGATCTGCGCCGTGAAATCAGCATGAGCATCAAGCGCCTGATGGATCTTGGTTGCTATCGCGGTTTGCGTCATCGTCGTGGTCTGCCAGTGCGCGGTCAGCGTACTAAGACCAACGCACGTACCCGTAAGGGTCCGCGCAAACCGATCAAGAAATAATCGGGGTGATTGAATAATGGCAAAGGCACCAGTTCGTGCACGTAAACGTGTAAGAAAACAAGTCTCTGACGGCGTGGCTCATATCCATGCTTCTTTCAACAACACCATCGTTACTATTACTGATCGTCAGGGTAACGCATTGGGTTGGGCAACAGCCGGTGGTTCCGGTTTCCGTGGTTCTCGCAAATCCACTCCGTTCGCAGCTCAGGTTGCAGCAGAGCGTTGCGCTGAAGCCGTAAAAGAATACGGCATCAAGAATCTGGAAGTTATGGTTAAAGGTCCGGGTCCGGGTCGTGAATCTACTGTTCGCGCTCTGAACGCCGCTGGTTTCCGCATCACTAATATTACTGATGTGACTCCGATCCCTCATAACGGTTGTCGTCCGCCGAAAAAACGTCGCGTATAACGCTCGTTTTTTAGGTTAGTTGGAGATAGAAAATGGCAAGATATTTGGGTCCTAAGCTCAAGCTGAGCCGTCGTGAGGGCACCGACTTATTCCTTAAGTCTGGCGTTCGCGCGATCGATACCAAGTGTAAAATTGAACAAGCTCCTGGCCAGCACGGTGCGCGTAAACCGCGTCTGTCTGACTATGGTGTGCAGTTGCGTGAAAAGCAAAAAGTTCGCCGTATCTACGGTGTGCTGGAGCGTCAGTTCCGTAACTACTATAAAGAAGCAGCACGTCTGAAAGGCAACACAGGTGAAAACCTGCTGGCTCTGCTGGAAGGTCGTCTGGACAACGTTGTATACCGTATGGGCTTCGGCGCGACTCGTGCTGAATCACGCCAGCTGGTTAGCCATAAAGCAATCATGGTAAACGGTCGTGTTGTTAACATCGCTTCTTATCAGGTTAAAGCGAATGACGTTGTTAGCATTCGTGAGAAAGCGAAAAAGCAATCTCGCGTGAAAGCCGCTCTGGAGCTGGCTGAGCAGCGTGAAAAGCCAACCTGGCTGGAAGTTGATGCTGGCAAGATGGAAGGTACGTTCAAGCGTCAGCCAGAACGTTCTGATCTGTCTGCGGACATTAACGAACACCTGATCGTCGAGCTTTACTCCAAGTAAAGCTTAGTACCAAAGAGAGGACACAATGCAGGGTTCTGTGACAGAGTTTCTAAAACCGCGCCTGGTAGATATCGAGCAAGTGAGTTCGACGCACGCCAAGGTGACCCTTGAGCCTTTAGAGCGTGGCTTTGGCCATACTCTGGGTAACGCACTGCGCCGTATTCTGCTCTCATCGATGCCGGGTTGCGCGGTGACCGAGGTTGAGATTGATGGTGTACTTCATGAGTACAGCACCAAAGAAGGCGTTCAGGAAGATATCCTTGAAATCCTGCTCAACCTGAAAGGGCTGGCGGTGAGAGTTCAGGGTAAAGATGAAGTTATTCTTACTCTGAATAAATCTGGCATTGGCCCTGTGACTGCAGCCGACATCACCCACGACGGTGATGTTGAAATCGTCAAGCCGCAGCACGTGATCTGCCACCTGACCGATGAGAACGCAGCTATTAGCATGCGTATCAAAGTTCAGCGCGGTCGTGGTTATGTGCCGGCTTCTGCCCGAATTCATTCGGAAGAAGATGAGCGCCCAATCGGCCGTCTGCTGGTCGACGCATGCTACAGCCCTGTAGAGCGTATTGCCTACAATGTTGAAGCAGCGCGTGTAGAACAGCGTACCGACCTGGACAAGCTGGTCATCGAAATGGAAACCAATGGCACAATCGATCCTGAAGAGGCGATTCGTCGTGCGGCAACCATCCTGGCAGAACAACTGGAAGCTTTCGTTGACTTACGTGATGTACGTCAGCCGGAAGTGAAAGAAGAGAAACCAGAATTCGATCCGATCCTGCTGCGCCCTGTTGACGATCTCGAATTGACTGTCCGCTCTGCTAACTGCCTCAAGGCAGAAGCTATCCACTATATCGGTGATCTGGTACAGCGTACCGAGGTTGAGTTGCTGAAAACGCCGAACCTGGGTAAAAAATCTCTTACTGAGATTAAAGACGTGCTGGCTTCACGTGGTTTGTCTCTGGGCATGCGCCTGGAAAACTGGCCACCAGCAAGCATTGCTGACGAGTAACCGGATCACAGGTTAAGGTTTTACTGAGAAGGATAAGGTCATGCGCCATCGTAAGAGTGGTCGTCAACTGAACCGCAACAGCAGCCATCGCCAGGCTATGTTCCGCAACATGGCAGGTTCACTGGTTCGTCATGAAATCATCAAGACGACCCTGCCTAAAGCGAAAGAGCTGCGTCGCGTAGTTGAGCCGCTGATTACTCTTGCCAAGACTGACAGCGTTGCTAATCGTCGTCTGGCATTCGCCCGTACTCGTGATAACGAGATCGTGGCAAAACTGTTTAACGAACTGGGCCCGCGTTTCGCGAGCCGTGCCGGTGGTTACACTCGCATTCTGAAGTGTGGCTTCCGTGCAGGCGACAACGCGCCGATGGCTTACATCGAGCTGGTTGATCGTTCAGAGAAAGCAGAAGCTGCTGCAGAGTAATCTGCGAGTAACGTAAAAAAACCGCTCCGGCGGGTTTTTTTATATCTGTCGAATACCCACTTATCTACAATACCTGTATCAATTTTGTTCATCCCCTGGAGCACATAATGTGGTTGCTTGATCAGTGGGCAGAACGCCATATTCGCGATGCCCAACACAAAGGCGAATTCGATAATCTCCCAGGCTGTGGGGAGCCCTTAGTACTGGATGATGATTCGCACATTGCGCCCGAATTACGGGCCGGTTATCGCTTGCTGAAGAATGCCGGCTGCTTACCGCCTGAACTTCAGCAACGTAATGAAGCGGTTGAGCTTTCAGATTTGCTTAAAGGCATTCATAAGAACGACCCACGATATGCAGAACTCAGCCGCCGGCTGGCGCTCATTGAGCTAAAGCTTCGCCAGGCGGGCATGAATACTGACTTCTTACACGGTGAGTATAGTGAAAGATTGATGCAGAAGATGAATGAGGAGTGATGATGTACCGCATAGGTGAACTCGCGAAACTCGCTAACGTAACGCCGGATACCATCCGCTATTACGAGAAGCAGCAGATGATTGACCATGAGATCAGAACAGAAGGTGGGTTTCGCCTTTATACGGATCACGATCTCCAGCGCCTTCGTTTTATTCGCTATGCGCGTCAGCTCGGCTTCACGCTGGAATCGATCCGCGAGCTGCTGTCGATCCGTATCGATCCTGAACATCATACCTGTCAGGAATCCAAAAGCATCGTTCAGGCACGTCTGGAAGAAGTTGAAGCTCGTATTCAGGAATTGCAGACTATGCAGCGTTCTCTGCAAAGGTTAAATGATGCGTGCTGCGGCACCGCTCACAGCAGCGTTTATTGCTCTATACTGGAAGCGCTTGAACAGGGCGCCAGTAGTGAAACTCAGGGTTGTTGATTTTTTATCAGCCAGGGTCTAGACTCCCGCCGTCATTAACTTGCTCAGGAGAAATTATGAGCCGCTATCAGCACACTAAGGGACAAATTAAGGATAACGCCATAGAGGCACTGCTTCACGACCCGCTCTTCAGACAGCGTGTTGAAAAGAATAAAAAAGGAAAAGGAAGTTATCTGCGTAAGGGAAAACATGCACAACGGGGTAACTGGGAGGCCAGTGGCAAGCAAGCGAATCGCTTTTTTACCACTGGCCTTCCTGTTTCGGTCTTCTGATTAAACGCGGTTGTTCTGCTCTTTTAACAGATCGCGAATTTCAGTCAGCAAGACTTCTTCTTTAGATGGTGCTGGCGGAGCAGCAGCCGGTTCTTCTTTTTTACGGTTGAGTCTGTTGATGAGTTTGATGGCCATGAAAATGGCAAACGCTACGATAACGAAATCAAATACGTTCTGAATGAATACGCCATAGTGCATTACAACCGCAGGGATGTCGCCCTGTGCTTCCCGAAGCGTGAAGGCAAATTGTTTAAAATCAATACCTCCAATCAACAGTCCCAGCGGCGGCATAATAATATCTGCTACTAAGGATGAAACGATCTTACCGAACGCTGCACCAATAATGACACCCACTGCCAAATCCACCACATTCCCGCGCATCGCAAATTCGCGAAATTCTTTAATAAAACTCATTATGTTCTCCTTGTGCCAGCTGACGCCTATAAGTTTAACAAATGATTAGCCAAATGCCATTGGGGATAATAATCGCCACGAAAAATAAAAGGCATGGGAATTAAAAGGTTAATAAAAGGGTGCTCTCGTACGAGCACCCGATTCATTACAGGAAGAATGGGCTTGGCTGGAATAAACGCTCGACGTCGGTAATAAACTTTTTATCCGTAAGGAACATAATAACGTGATCGCCCTGTTCAATACGTAAATTATCATTGGCGATCATGACATCATTACCGCGGACTACGGCACCAATAATAGTGCCTGGCGGCAGTTTAATTTCGTCGATAGCGCGACCAACGACCCGCGACGTCGTTTCATCCCCGTGGGCGACGGCTTCAATGGCCTCCGCTACGCCGCGGCGAAGTGACGAAACGCCAACAATATCTGCTTTACGAACATGGCTTAGCAGGGCGGAGATGGTGGCCTGCTGCGGTGATATGGCAATATCAATCACGCTTCCCTGTACCAGGTCGACATAAGCCTTACGCTGGATAAGCACCATCACTTTTTTTGCCCCCATGCGTTTAGCGAGCATCGCGGACATAATATTCGCTTCGTCGTCGTTGGTGACGGCAATAAAAAGATCGACCTGATCGATATGCTCCTCGGCCAGCAGTTCCTGATCCGAGGCATCGCCATAAAACACGATCGTATTTTGAAGCTTTTCAGCCAGCTCCGCCGCACGCTGCTGATCTCGCTCGATCAGCTTCACGCTGTAGTCTTTTTCCAGCCGTCTCGCCAGGCCTGCGCCAATGTTACCGCCGCCTACCAGCATAATACGCTTATACGGTTTTTCGAGACGCTGTAGTTCACTCATCACTGCGCGGATGTGCTGGGAAGCTGCAATAAAGAAGACCTCATCGCCGGCTTCAACAATGGTGGAACCCTGCGGACGAATGGGTCGGTCGTGACGGAATATGGCCGCAACGCGCGTATCGATATGGGGCATATGCTCGCGCATGGTGGACAGGGCATTACCAATCAGCGGGCCGCCATAATATGCCTTCACGACCGCCAGGCTCACTTTCCCTTCAGCAAAGTTCACCACCTGCAGTGCACCCGGGTATTCAATCAGACGATAAATGCTGTCGATAACCAGCTGTTCTGGCGCAATAAGATGATCGATAGGTACCGCTTCTGAGTTAAACAGCTTTTCCGCATCGCGGACATAGTCCGGGGAGCGAATACGAGCGATACGGTTCGGAGTGTTGAAAAGGGAGTAGGCCACCTGACACGCAACCATATTGGTTTCATCAGAACTGGTTACTGCTACCAGCATATCGGCATCGTCCGCACCCGCTTCGCGAAGGACGCGCGGATGGGAACCGTGCCCTTGCACAACGCGAAGGTCAAACTTGTCCTGCAAAACGCGCAGCCGATCGCCGTTGGTATCCACAATGGTGATATCGTTGTTTTCACCAACGAGGTTTTCGGCCAGCGTTCCACCAACCTGACCCGCGCCCAGAATGATAATTTTCATCTTTCGTGACCTGTTCTCAACATCACTCTTTGATTAGCTTAGCGTAAAAGAAGCCATCACCCTCTTCTGCACCCGGCAGGTTTTGCAGGCCCGGACGTTCAGGCGTGCCCGTATCGTGCAGGGCAGCGTCAGGGGTACGTTTCAGGAAGGCTGCAATTTGCTGGCTGTTCTCCTCGGGGAGTACAGAGCAGGTTGCATACACCAGCGTTCCGCCGGGTTTGAGATGTGGCCAGATGGCATCCAGGATATCGGATTGCAGCTGTGCCAGTTCGTTAATATCGCCATCGCGACGCAGCCACTTGATATCCGGATGACGACGGATGACGCCGGTTGCAGAGCAGGGGGCGTCCAGCAAAATGCGATCGAACCGGGTTTCACCACACCACTCTGCGGGTTTGCGCCCATCGCCTTGCTTAACCTGCGCCTTCATCCCCAGACGCTTAAGGTTGTCGTAGACGCGTGAAAGGCGCTGCTCATCAACGTCCACGGCCATTACGCTGGCCTGTGGCGCCACTTCGAGGATATGCGTTGTTTTACCGCCTGGCGCAGCGCACAGGTCGAGGATCTGTTCTCCATCCTTCGGTTCAAGCCAGGTCATGCAGCCCTGTGCGGAAGCGTCCTGTACCGTTACCCAGCCCTCTTCAAAACCGGGTAAAGCATGTACTGGCGCGGGAGAGGCTAAACGTACAGCATCAGGATAAGCATCGTGCGTGAAGCCGCTCATTCCTGCTTCCTCCAGCAGGGCCAGCCACGCGTCGCGAGTATGATGGTTACGATTGACGCGCAACCACATCGGCGGACGTTGATTATTGGCTTCAGCAATCTCTTGCCACTTCTGCGGATAGGCCTTTTTAAGGCGTTTGAGCAGCCATTCCGGATGCAGGAAACGCGCTTCACTTTGGGCAAACTCTGCCAGCAGTTCGTCCTGCTGACGCTGGAACTGACGCAGCACGCCGTTGATCAGTCCTTTGAGCTGGGGACGCTTAATCGCAACGGCGCCTTCCACTGTCTCAGCCAGCGCAGCATGAGGTGGAATGCGGGTGTGAAGAAGCTGGTAGAAACCGACCATGATTAAATAATGTACGGTACGTTGCTTGCCGCTCATCGGGCGTGACATCAGCTTATTGATTAACCACTCAAGCTGAGAGAGGGTGCGCAAAACGCCAAAGCAAAGCTCCTGAAGCAGGGCTTTGTCTTTATCGGAGACTTTCTGTTGCAGTGGCGGCAGAACATTACTCAATGACTGGCCCTGCTCGATAACCTGCTCAACGGCCTGAGCCGCCATAGTGCGTAGATTTTGTCTTTTCATAACCGTAAAAATAAAAATGCCCGGAAACACCGGGCCTTAAGAAGAAAGTTGTTCAGGCAAGGCGATTGCCAGGAATAAACCATTCACGACGAGAGTTTAAGAGATCCTGAGCGCTCATTGCCTTTTTACCGGCCGGCTGTAGCGATTCCAGATTCAAAATCCCTTCCGCGGTTGCAACCTGAATACCGTTCTTGCTGGCATCGATAATCGTACCGGGTTCAGCCGTCGTATTGCCGCTTATCACTGAAGCCTTCCAGATTTTTACCGGCTGCTCATCAATCACCATCCAGCTCATCGGCCATGGATTGAAGGCGCGGATGCAGCGTTCAAGCTGGGCCGCTGACAAGGACCAGTCGATCCGGGCTTCTTCTTTACTCAGCTTTTCAGCATAGGTCACCAGCGCGTCGTCCTGAACTTCAGGCTTAGCCGTATTGTCAGCAAGCTGCTGTAACGTCTCAATCAGCCCCTGCGGGCCGAGTTCCGCCAGCTTGTCATACAGCGTAGCGCTGGTATCTTCGGTAGTAATTGGACACGCCAGTTTAAGCAGCATGTCGCCAGTGTCTAAACCTACGTCCATCTTCATAATGGTGACGCCAGTTTCAGCATCACCCGCCCACAGAGAGCGTTGAATTGGCGCCGCGCCGCGCCAGCGCGGTAGCAGGGAACCATGGACGTTAATGCAGCCCAGGCGCGGCATATCAAGTACCGCTTTTGGCAGAATGAGGCCGTAAGCCACAACCACCATCACATCTGCATTCAGGTCAGCCACCAGCTGCTGGTTTTCCTGAGGACGTAATGAGGCTGGCTGAAACACCGGTAATCCATGCGCCTCTGCCAGGGCTTTTACCGGTCCTGGCATCAGCTTCTTACCGCGGCCAGCCGGACGGTCTGGTTGCGTAAATACGCCAACTATCTGGTGTCCAGACGATAACAGCGCGTCAAGATGACGCGCTGCAAAATCAGGGGTACCCGCGAAGATTATACGTAGTGATGTAGACACGTTATTCCTTGTATCCGGGGGGACGTCATGCGCGAGAGCGCAAACGGTCCAGTTTCTCTACTTTCTGACGAATGCGCTGTTGCTTCAGTGGCGAAAGGTAATCGATAAACAACTTACCGACCAGGTGGTCCATCTCATGCTGAATGCAAATCGCCAGCAGATCGTCGGCTTCCAGTTCAAATGGGTTGCCGTCGCGGTCCAGTGCGCGGATTTTCACTTTTTCGGCACGCGGCACCAAAGCGCGCTGTTCAGGAATAGACAGGCAGCCTTCCTCAATGCCCGTTTCGCCGCTTTTTTCGAGCAGCTCAGGGTTGATCAGCACCAGACGCTCATCGCGGTTTTCAGAAACGTCGATCACGATAATACGCTTGTGAATGTCTACCTGGGTCGCCGCAAGGCCAATGCCTTCTTCAGCGTACATGGTATCGAACATATCATCGACGATACGCTGAATTTCTGCATTCACTTCTTTAACCGGTTCCGCGACGATGCGAAGGCGCTCGTCAGGAATATGTAACACTTGCAAAACTGCCATAAATTTCCAGAGTCGTGTTCAGGAGTTGATAAGAATATTACTTCTATTCTAGACAAATCCCCGGTCGATTGACAGCATCAGTGACCAATCGCAAAGATTGCTGAGGCTGCTTATGGCAGGGAAAAGGATGACGCCCACAGAGATATGGTTAAGGCTTATAAACATCGGATCGTTATGTGGTGATGCGATGCTGGAAACCGCCCAGCGGCTGCTTCGCCAGACGTGTGTTAATGCCGACGCTGTCAGAGACGCAGGGCTGTCGGCCAAACAGGCCGGAAAGTTTTTTTCATTCAGTGAGGGTGAACTTGAACGTAGCCTGAAATGGCTGGATCAGGCGGAGAATCACCTGCTGACGGCTGATGATCCTCGCTTTCCACCTTTGTTGCGAACTATCCCCGACTTTCCGGGGGCGCTATTTGTGCGAGGCAGCGTCGACGCGCTCAATAGCGTGCAGCTTGCGGTTGTGGGCAGCCGTGCGCCCTCGTGGTACGGCGAGCGGTGGGGGAAAATTCTGAGTGAACAACTCGCACAATGTGGATACACCATCACCAGCGGCCTGGCTTGCGGCATTGATGGCGTGGCGCATCACGCGGCGCTGTCGGCAAAAGGGCGAAGTATTGCCGTGCTGGGGAATGGTCTGTTCAGTCTCTACCCGCATCGTCATCAAATGCTGGCTGAGCAACTTATTGCCGCAGAGGGGGCAATCGTCTCTGAATTTTCGCTCTCAACCTCTCCCAGGCCGGGCAACTTTCCCCGGCGTAACCGGATCATCAGTGGGTTAAGCCTGGGCGTGCTGGTGGTAGAGGCTGCAATTCGGAGCGGATCGCTGGTTACCGCAAGGTGCGCGCTGGAGCAGGGGCGTGAGGTCTTTGCGTTACCCGGCCCGATTGGCAACCCCGGCTGCGAAGGCCCGCACTGGCTGATAAAGCAGGGGGCGACGCTGGTTACCTGTAAAGAGGATATCCTGGAAAATTTGCAGTACGGATTGCATTGGCTGCAGGATGAACCTCAAAAGCGACATATTTCATCAGATCAGGAGGCAGTAGCATTGCCATTTCCCAAGCTCCTGGCTAACGTAGGAGATGAGGTAACACCTGTTGACGTTGTCGCTGAACGTGCCGGCCAACCTGTGCCAGTAACGGTAGCACAGCTACTCGAACTGGAGTTAGCAGGGTGGATCGCAGCTGTACCCGGCGGCTATGTCCGATTAAGGAGGGCATGCCATGTTCGACGTACTGATGTATTTGTTTGAGACTTACATCCACAACGAAGCAGAAATGCACGTGGATCAGGACAAATTAACACGGGATCTGACCGACGCAGGTTTTGAGCGGGAAGATATTTATAATGCGTTGATGTGGCTGGATAAGCTGGCTGATTATCAGGACGGCCTCGCCGAACCGATGCAGCTTGCTTCTGACCCATTGTCTGTGCGCATCTATACAGCTGAAGAGTGTGAAAGGCTGGATGCCAGCTGCCGGGGATTTATTTTATTCCTTGAGCAGATTCAGGTGCTAAACCTCGAAACGAGAGAAATGGTGATAGAGCGCGTTATGGCGCTGGATACAGCAGAATTTGAACTGGAAGATCTGAAATGGGTGATCCTGATGGTTCTGTTCAACATTCCAGGCTGTGAAAACGCCTATCAGCAAATGGAAGAATTACTCTTTGAAGTGAATGAAGGTATGCTGCATTAATTCAATGTGCAGCAACAAGAGTTGTTATGGCCAAATCAGCACTCTTCACGGTGCATAAAAACGAGCCCTGCCCACAGTGTGGGGCTGAACTTGTTATTCGGTCCGGGAAACACGGTCCGTTTCTCGGTTGTTCACACTATCCGGAATGTGATTATGTTCGTCCCCTGAAAAGCCAGGCGGACGGACATATTGTTAAAATTCTGGAGGGTCAGCTCTGTCCGCTCTGTGGAGGGGAACTTGCGCTGCGGCAGGGACGTTTCGGGATGTTTATCGGATGCAGTCGTTACCCGGAATGTGAACATACGGAACAAATTGATAAGCCAGATGAGACGGCAATTGCCTGCCCTCAGTGCCAGCGTGGGCAACTGGTGCAGCGCCGCTCCCGTTATGGTAAGACCTTCCATTCATGCGATCGCTATCCTGAATGCCAGTTCGTTATCAATTTCAAACCAGTAGCGGGTGTCTGCCCTCATTGCGATTATCCGTTACTTATAGAGAAGAAAACGGCGCAAGGCTTGAAACGCTTTTGCGCCAGTAAACAATGTGGAAAGCCGGTTTCGGCGGATCAAATCAGTGAATAATAACCTGCCATCAGGCTCCATCGCGCAGGCGGTGGAAGTTCTGAAAAAAGAAGAAGTCATCGCCTATCCAACAGAAGCCGTTTTTGGGGTCGGGTGCGATCCTGACAGCGAAGTCGCCGTAAGCCGGTTGCTGGCGCTTAAACAGCGGCCTGTGGAAAAAGGATTGATTTTGATCGCTGCGAATTACGAGCAGCTTAAGCCTTATATTGATGATTCCATGCTGACGCCTGCACAGCGGGAAACCATTTTCTCTGCGTGGCCTGGTCCTGTGACGTTTGTTTTTCCTGCGCAACCGACTACGCCGCGCTGGTTAACGGGCCGTTTCGATTCGCTCGCGGTGCGTGTCACCGACCATCCGCTGGTGGTGGAGTTATGTCAGGCGTTTGGCAAACCGTTGGTTTCAACCAGCGCCAACCTGACCGGTCTTCCTCCTTGCCGTACTACGGAAGACGTTCTGGCGCAGTTCGGGAATGATTTCCCGGTCGCCGTGGGTGAAACCGGTGGTCGTCTTAACCCGTCGGAAATTCGCGACGCCTTAACCGGCGAACGTTTTCGCCAGGGGTAATATGATGGAAACCTATGCTGTTTTTGGTAATCCGATTGCACACAGCAAGTCGCCTCTGATTCATCAGTTGTTCGCCGGGCAGTTGCAGATAGATCACCCGTATGGCAGGGTCCTTGCGCCCGTTGATGCATTTATACCGACGCTGAACGCTTTTTTTGATGCTGGCGGTAAAGGTGCGAACGTTACGGTGCCTTTTAAAGAAGAGGCTTTCGGGCGTGCGGATGAACTGACCGAGCGGGCGTCGCTCGCAGGCGCCGTCAATACGCTTAAGCGGCTTGAAGATGGTCGCCTTCTGGGTGATAACACCGATGGCATAGGTTTACTTAGCGATCTGCAAAGATTGTCGTTTATCAAACCAGGCTTTCGGATCCTGCTGATCGGCGCTGGGGGAGCGTCGCGCGGTGTATTGCTTCCTCTCCTTTCACTGGGCTGCGCGGTAACAATAACCAACCGTACCTTCTCCAGAGCAGAAGCGCTGGCGACATTGTTCGAACATACGGGCAGCGTAACCGCGGTAGCGCTGGATGATCTCGCGGGGCACGAATTCGATTTGGTCATCAATGCCACTTCCAGCGGCATAAATGGAGAGATCCCGGCAATTCCCGCGAGCCTGATACATTCCCATATCTACGCCTATGACATGTTTTATCAATCAGGAAAGACGCCTTTTCTGACCTGGTGTGAGCAACAGGGTGCAAAACATCTGGCTGATGGCCTCGGTATGCTGGTGGGGCAGGCGGCACATGCGGTGCTGCTGTGGCACGGCGTGTTGCCAGCCGTAGAACCGGTTATCGAAAAGCTGAAACAGGAACTGACAGCGTGAATCAGGCGATTCATTTTCCCGACAGAGAAATCTGGGATGAGAGCAGGCAAGCGGTCTGCTTCCCGGTGCTGGTGCATGGAATGCAGCTGACCTGTGCAATTAAAAGGGACACGCTGCTCCAGCGCTTTGATGGTTCAGATCCGTTGGCGGTGTTTTGCGAAAATCGCTGGGATCTTGAAGAGGAAGCCAGCGATTTAATCCGCGATGGGCAGGAAGACGATCAGGGCTGGGTCTGGTTATCCTGATCCAGATAGTCATTCTTCCATTTTACGTAATTGTTCGCTGAATATTTCAAACCTTCGATTTCCGCCTCTTTTAAGGGGCGGATCTGTTTTACCGGGCTGCCTAAATAGAGATAGCCACTTTCCAGGCGTTTGTTTTGCGGAACAAGGCTTCCAGCACCAATCATGACGTCATCTTCTACCGTCACGCCATCCAGCAAAATCGATCCCATCCCAACGAGAACTCTGTTACCGATCGTGCAGCCGTGGAGCATCACTTTATGGCCGACGGTGACGTCTTCCCCGATGATGAGCGGATTGCCTTCCGGGTTGTAGGACGATTTATGCGTGACGTGCAGTACGCTGCCGTCCTGAATATTGGTGCGTGCACCGATAGCTACATAGTTAACATCGCCGCGGATCGCCACGAGCGGCCAAATGCTGACATCATCGGCCATGCGAACATCACCAATGACCACGCTGCTGGCATCGATCATCACGCGATCGCCTTTCTGTGGGAACAGATCTTTATAGGGACGTAATACTGAAGACATATCTACCTCGATACAGATGAACGCTATAAAGAAGACTTTGATCGTATTCGGGGATCGAGGCAAGGCAAAATGCGTCAATTTTTAAGCGGATCGGGCGGGATTTCAGCGAAAAGCACGGAAAATCATCAGTTGGAAAAAAAGATCTAAAAAGTACTTGTGCTAAAAACTGGGATCCCTATAATGCGCCTCCATCGACACGGCGGATGTGAATCACTTCACAAACAGCCCGGTCGGTTGAAGAGAAAAAATCCTGAAATAACGGGTTGACTCTGAAAGAGGAAAGCGTAATATACGCCACCTCGCAACGGTGAGCGAAAGCCGCGTTGCACTGCTCTTTAACAATTTATCAGACAATCTGTGTGGGCACTCAAAGTGACATGGATTCTTAATGTCTTCGGACAATAAATGAATACCAAGTCTCTGAGTGAACATACGTAATTCATTACGAAGTTTAATTCACGAGCATCAAACTTAAATTGAAGAGTTTGATCATGGCTCAGATTGAACGCTGGCGGCAGGCCTAACACATGCAAGTCGAACGGTAACAGGAAGCAGCTTGCTGCTTCGCTGACGAGTGGCGGACGGGTGAGTAATGTCTGGGAAACTGCCTGATGGAGGGGGATAACTACTGGAAACGGTAGCTAATACCGCATAACGTCGCAAGACCAAAGAGGGGGACCTTCGGGCCTCTTGCCATCGGATGTGCCCAGATGGGATTAGCTAGTAGGTGGGGTAACGGCTCACCTAGGCGACGATCCCTAGCTGGTCTGAGAGGATGACCAGCCACACTGGAACTGAGACACGGTCCAGACTCCTACGGGAGGCAGCAGTGGGGAATATTGCACAATGGGCGCAAGCCTGATGCAGCCATGCCGCGTGTGTGAAGAAGGCCTTCGGGTTGTAAAGCACTTTCAGCGGGGAGGAAGGCGGCAAGGTTAATAACCTTGCCGATTGACGTTACCCGCAGAAGAAGCACCGGCTAACTCCGTGCCAGCAGCCGCGGTAATACGGAGGGTGCAAGCGTTAATCGGAATTACTGGGCGTAAAGCGCACGCAGGCGGTCTGTCAAGTCGGATGTGAAATCCCCGGGCTCAACCTGGGAACTGCATTCGAAACTGGCAGGCTAGAGTCTTGTAGAGGGGGGTAGAATTCCAGGTGTAGCGGTGAAATGCGTAGAGATCTGGAGGAATACCGGTGGCGAAGGCGGCCCCCTGGACAAAGACTGACGCTCAGGTGCGAAAGCGTGGGGAGCAAACAGGATTAGATACCCTGGTAGTCCACGCCGTAAACGATGTCGACTTGGAGGTTGTGCCCTTGAGGCGTGGCTTCCGGAGCTAACGCGTTAAGTCGACCGCCTGGGGAGTACGGCCGCAAGGTTAAAACTCAAATGAATTGACGGGGGCCCGCACAAGCGGTGGAGCATGTGGTTTAATTCGATGCAACGCGAAGAACCTTACCTACTCTTGACATCCAGAGAACTTAGCAGAGATGCTTTGGTGCCTTCGGGAACTCTGAGACAGGTGCTGCATGGCTGTCGTCAGCTCGTGTTGTGAAATGTTGGGTTAAGTCCCGCAACGAGCGCAACCCTTATCCTTTGTTGCCAGCGGTTAGGCCGGGAACTCAAAGGAGACTGCCAGTGATAAACTGGAGGAAGGTGGGGATGACGTCAAGTCATCATGGCCCTTACGAGTAGGGCTACACACGTGCTACAATGGCGCATACAAAGAGAAGCGACCTCGCGAGAGCAAGCGGACCTCATAAAGTGCGTCGTAGTCCGGATTGGAGTCTGCAACTCGACTCCATGAAGTCGGAATCGCTAGTAATCGTAGATCAGAATGCTACGGTGAATACGTTCCCGGGCCTTGTACACACCGCCCGTCACACCATGGGAGTGGGTTGCAAAAGAAGTAGGTAGCTTAACCTTCGGGAGGGCGCTTACCACTTTGTGATTCATGACTGGGGTGAAGTCGTAACAAGGTAACCGTAGGGGAACCTGCGGTTGGATCACCTCCTTACCTTAAAGAACCTGCCTTTGTAGTGTCCACACAGATTGTCTGATGAAAAGTAAATAGCAAGGCGTCTTGCGATTGAGACTTCAGTGTCCCCTTCGTCTAGAGGCCCAGGACACCGCCCTTTCACGGCGGTAACAGGGGTTCGAATCCCCTAGGGGACGCCACTTGCTGGTTCGTGAGTGAAAGTCACCTGCCTTAATATCTCAAAACTCATCTTCGGGTGACGTTTGAGATATTTGCTCTTTAAAAATCTGGATCAAGCTGAAAATTGAAACGACACACAGCTCATGTGTGTTCGAGTCTCTCAAATTTTCGCAATCATGAAGTGAAACATCTTCGGGTTGTGAGGTTAAGCGACTAAGCGTACACGGTGGATGCCCTGGCAGTCAGAGGCGATGAAGGACGTGCTAATCTGCGAAAAGCGCCGGCGAGGTGATATGAACCCTTGACCCGGCGATGTCCGAATGGGGAAACCCAGTGCAATTCGTTGCACTATCGTTAGCTGAATACATAGGCTAACGAGGCGAACCGGGGGAACTGAAACATCTAAGTACCCCGAGGAAAAGAAATCAACCGAGATTCCCCCAGTAGCGGCGAGCGAACGGGGAGCAGCCCGGAGTCTGAATCAGCTTGTGTGTTAGTGGAACGGTCTGGAAAGTCCGACGGTACAGGGTGATAGTCCCGTACACGAAAGCACACATGCTGTGAACTCGAAGAGTAGGGCGGGACACGTGGTATCCTGTCTGAATATGGGGGGACCATCCTCCAAGGCTAAATACTCCTGACTGACCGATAGTGAACCAGTACCGTGAGGGAAAGGCGAAAAGAACCCCGGCGAGGGGAGTGAAAAAGAACCTGAAACCGTGTACGTACAAGCAGTGGGAGCCTCTTTATGGGGTGACTGCGTACCTTTTGTATAATGGGTCAGCGACTTATATTCTGTAGCAAGGTTAACCGTATAGGGGAGCCGAAGGGAAACCGAGTCTTAACTGGGCGTTAAGTTGCAGGGTATAGACCCGAAACCCGGTGATCTAGCCATGGGCAGGTTGAAGGTTGGGTAACACTAACTGGAGGACCGAACCGACTAATGTTGAAAAATTAGCGGATGACCTGTGGCTGGGGGTGAAAGGCCAATCAAACCGGGAGATAGCTGGTTCTCCCCGAAAGCTATTTAGGTAGCGCCTCGTGAATTCATCTTCGGGGGTAGAGCACTGTTTCGGCTAGGGGGCCATCCCGGCTTACCAACCCGATGCAAACTACGAATACCGAAGAATGTTATCACGGGAGACACACGGCGGGTGCTAACGTCCGTCGTGAAGAGGGAAACAACCCAGACCGCCAGCTAAGGTCCCAAAGTCATGGTTAAGTGGGAAACGATGTGGGAAGGCACAGACAGCCAGGATGTTGGCTTAGAAGCAGCCATCATTTAAAGAAAGCGTAATAGCTCACTGGTCGAGTCGGCCTGCGCGGAAGATGTAACGGGGCTAAACCATGCACCGAAGCTGCGGCAGCGACACTATGTGTTGTTGGGTAGGGGAGCGTTCTGTAAGCCGTTGAAGGTGTGCTGTGAGGCATGCTGGAGGTATCAGAAGTGCGAATGCTGACATAAGTAACGATAAAGCGGGTGAAAAGCCCGCTCGCCGGAAGACCAAGGGTTCCTGTCCAACGTTAATCGGGGCAGGGTGAGTCGACCCCTAAGGCGAGGCCGAAAGGCGTAGTCGATGGGAAACAGGTTAATATTCCTGTACTTGGTGTTACTGCGAAGGGGGGACGGAGAAGGCTATGTTAGCCGGGCGACGGTTGTCCCGGTTTAAGCATGTAGGCGGAGGTTCCAGGTAAATCCGGTACCTTTTTAACGCTGAGGTGTGATGACGAGGCACTACGGTGCTGAAGTAACAAATGCCCTGCTTCCAGGAAAAGCCTCTAAGCATCAGGTAACATCAAATCGTACCCCAAACCGACACAGGTGGTCAGGTAGAGAATACCAAGGCGCTTGAGAGAACTCGGGTGAAGGAACTAGGCAAAATGGTGCCGTAACTTCGGGAGAAGGCACGCTGATATGTAGGTGAAGCCCCTGCGGGTGGAGCTGAAATCAGTCGAAGATACCAGCTGGCTGCAACTGTTTATTAAAAACACAGCACTGTGCAAACACGAAAGTGGACGTATACGGTGTGACGCCTGCCCGGTGCCGGAAGGTTAATTGATGGGGTTAGCGGCAACGCGAAGCTCTTGATCGAAGCCCCGGTAAACGGCGGCCGTAACTATAACGGTCCTAAGGTAGCGAAATTCCTTGTCGGGTAAGTTCCGACCTGCACGAATGGCGTAATGATGGCCAGGCTGTCTCCACCCGAGACTCAGTGAAATTGAACTCGCTGTGAAGATGCAGTGTACCCGCGGCAAGACGGAAAGACCCCGTGAACCTTTACTATAGCTTGACACTGAACACTGGTCCTTGATGTGTAGGATAGGTGGGAGGCTTTGAAGCGTGGACGCCAGTCTGCGTGGAGCCGACCTTGAAATACCACCCTTTAATGGCTGGTGTTCTAACGTAGACCCGTAATCCGGGTTGCGGACAGTGTCTGGTGGGTAGTTTGACTGGGGCGGTCTCCTCCCAAAGAGTAACGGAGGAGCACGAAGGTTGGCTAATCCTGGTCGGACATCAGGAGGTTAGTGCAATGGCATAAGCCAGCTTGACTGCGAGCGTGACGGCGCGAGCAGGTGCGAAAGCAGGTCATAGTGATCCGGTGGTTCTGAATGGAAGGGCCATCGCTCAACGGATAAAAGGTACTCCGGGGATAACAGGCTGATACCGCCCAAGAGTTCATATCGACGGCGGTGTTTGGCACCTCGATGTCGGCTCATCACATCCTGGGGCTGAAGTAGGTCCCAAGGGTATGGCTGTTCGCCATTTAAAGTGGTACGCGAGCTGGGTTTAGAACGTCGTGAGACAGTTCGGTCCCTATCTGCCGTGGGCGCTGGAGAATTGAGGGGGGCTGCTCCTAGTACGAGAGGACCGGAGTGGACGCATCACTGGTGTTCGGGTTGTCATGCCAATGGCACTGCCCGGTAGCTAAATGCGGAAGAGATAAGTGCTGAAAGCATCTAAGCACGAAACTTGCCCCGAGATGAGTTCTCCCTGAGACTTTAAGTCTCCTGAAGGAACGTTGAAGACGACGACGTTGATAGGTCGGGTGTGTAAGCGCAGCGATGCGTTGAGCTAACCGATACTAATGAACCGTGAGGCTTAACCTTACAACGCCGAAGATGTTTTGGCGAAGAGACAGAATTTTCAGCTTTGATTCAGAGTCCGAAAGATTTTGCGCTGAGACAAGGCGGCAAGCGAAGGAAAGGAAGGAGCATACTGAGGTATGTGACTGACTTTACGAGAGCAGCCAACGCAGTATCAGCCCAAAAGACACAGGACAGAGCACAGGAATTTGCCTGGCGGCTTTAGCGCGGTGGTCCCACCTGACCCCATGCCGAACTCAGAAGTGAAACGCCGTAGCGCCGATGGTAGTGTGGGGTCTCCCCATGTGAGAGTAGGGAACTGACAGGCATCAATCAAGAAGAACCCCGTACCGTAAGGTGCGGGGTTTTTTTGCTTTATGCTTTCCTCTCTTCCTGTGAAAGAGGCCTTCAGACCGCACCGTCCCCTCCTTGAAACTTTCTCACCTTTCGCTTGCAGACTCGACATTCCAGCCAAATGCATATTCTGTGTTATTAAATCTATTCGTATTTTCTTCTACGAATTATCTTAATTGATTTCAGATCAGGAGAATTATTCCTTTATAAAAACGTCATGAAATTAGGATTAATCATTACTCTTTGCGACATATAACTCCTGCCCTTCGCATCCCCGCGAATTAACAATGCGTATATATTCCACATCAAATGTATTGCTTTGTACTGAAATTTTGATTTGATAGCATTTCTATCAGTTCGAAGAAACGGTGGTAATTAAAAATATGGCGACCTTAAAGATTGCCATAACGTTTCCCGGACAAACAAGGAGTTAATTACAGTCGCGATATATATCGATCGCGGTATGCTGCCTCCTTATTTCTCAGGATATTAGTACAAACAGGATATTGTTATGAAACTGAATAAAATTGCTATGGCAGCGGCTTTTACCGCCGCTCTGGGATCGGTGTCTGTATTCGCTGACACGACGACAGGCCAAATTGAATTCCAGGGTGAGCTGGTGAACACCGCGTGCGGTCTGGCGCCAGGTTCAAGCCCGGTAAGCGTCGATTTTGGTCAGATTCCTGTTTCTGCGCTGGCTAACGGAGCACACGCCGAAACGTACACCAGAATATCGAACTGCAACACTGCGATACTACCGTAGCGCAAACGGCTGAAGTGACATATACCCCAACCAGCGTAAACCCAACAGATGCCTCTCTGGCAGCCTTTACCTCGGGTACGGCGTCTGGTGCAGGCATTGGTTTGCGTGACAGCGCCAGTCAGGACGTGGTATGGGGTACGGCAACCACTCCTGTGCAGCTGGTCGATGGCGCTAAACGCTATCCCGTTCGTGGCATACGTAAAAGCAGAAAGTACAAACGCGAATGTAACAGCGGGTTCCTTCCAGTCCACGGTTAATTTCGAGATTGCTTACCAGTAATTCGCACAACGTACAAAGTGCGGGAATATTTCCCGCACTTTTTAAAATTAGCATAATAAAAATCTGTTCGTAAAACTATTTTATTTCCGTATGTAGTGCATAACGCATTAAGACGAGAAGACATAAGCACTTATCAGTTTGCTTACGTATCGTAACTAACACAATAAAAATTCGCTGTGGAATACAGGACGTTTTTAATGGATTTGTTCAGGGCGGGGATGATGTCGGGAAAATTAAAAACTAATCTGACGATGATAGCTCTTCTGATCATGACCAGTTGCTATACCGCAATGGCCAGTGCAGAGGAACGTATTGAGTTTAATACCGATGTCCTGGACGCTGCGGACCGCACACATATCGATCTGTCGCGATTTGCGACAGACAACTATGTCACACCCGGGAGACTATCTGCTGGATATCCGTATTAACGGTCAGTCGGTAGGGCAAGAGAAAATTCGTTATGTCGAAGCGCCTGGAGAAAAACGTTCATTGCCGTGCATAAGCGGCGAGTTGCTGGACAAACTTGCGCTCAAGGAGGACGCGCGTTTACAGGCTACTCAGATCTACGAGAACTGCTATTTCGCTGCATCGTCTGCCAGGGGCAAAATTAAGCAACTATGCCGGCGTGCTTGATATTACCGTGCCGCAGGCATGGATGAAATATAACGATCCTGACTGGACGCCGCCTGAACGCTGGGATGAAGGTATTGCCGGTCTGATTTTTGATTACAGCCTGAACGGGCAGCTTACCCGTCAGTTAAACGATCATGAAAGCTACAGTGCAATATCGGGGTACGGCCAGGCTGGAGCCAATGTGGGGGCTGGCGGGTTCGGGGAGAATACCAGACCAGCTATTACAGCCAGGACCATCAATCCGATTTCGACTGGAATCAGATCTACGCTTATCGACCACTGCCGTTGATGGCGGCGAAACTGACGCTGGGTGAGATTTACCTGAACTCACAGGTTTTCGATACCTTACGTTTCACCGGGATCAATCTTGCGAGTGACGAGCGCATGTTGCCACCTGCTCTACAGGGCTATGCGCCTGAGATCCACGGCATTGCCCGCTCAAATGCCAAAGTGACTGTCAGCCAGAGTGGACGAGTGATTTATGAAACCACGGTGCCCGCTGGTCCATTCAATATTCAGGATTTACGCAGCTCGGTACGCGGAACGCTCGACGTACGCGTTGAGGAGCAGGATGGTTCTGTCTCCCTTTTCCAGGTGAACACTGCCAACATCCCGTATCTCACCCGTCCGGGCTACGTACGTTACAACCTCGCTGGTGGTACTCGTCCCGTTACGACCACTCCCTGAAGGGGCCATCATTCCTCTCCGGCGATTTCTCCTGGGGGATCAGCAACGCCTGGTCGTTGTACGGAGGTTTGCAGTCTTCGGGCGAAGCCTACACGGCGACCTCGCTGGGTATTGGGCGCGATCTGAATGCTTTTGGGGCTATTTCCGTCGATGCCACCGAGTCATGGAGTCGCCAGCCTGACGGTAAACGCCTGAAAGGCACCTCATTCAAGCTCAGTTACGCAAAGACCTTTGATGAATACAACAGCTCAATCACTTTTGCGGGCTACCGTTTCTCGGAGGAAGACTTCCGTTCGATGGCACAGTACCTGGATGAGCGTTACGAAGGTTATGACCAAAGAGGACGTGAAAAAGAACTCTATACCCTCACCGGAAGTAAAACATTTTGGGCAGGCGAAGCGGGCAAGGCAACAACCCTTTTCTCACCTGGACTCATCAAAACTACTGGAATAAACGCAGCCAGGATCGCTACGGCCTGTCGGTGGGCCGCGCCTTCCGTATCGGTGATATCAGCGGTATTACCGCCAATCTCTCCGCTTACCGTACCGATTATCAGGGGACGCCAGGATGACGCGATATCTTTCTCCCTCTCAATGCCGATAGGCGATAACACGTGGGCGGGGCTGGATATCCAGACCACTAACGGTAAGAGCAGCCCGATGGCCTCATACACCGATAACAGCGACTTCAATAACCTGTGGCGGGTTCGTGCGGGTGCCAGCCAGAACGGCAACGCAGCGTAGATGGCTATTACCTGCATCGTTCTCAGTTGGCTGAAATTAATACTAATGCCAGCTATCAGCAGAATGAGTTCATGGCGCTAAGCACCACATTGCGCGGCGGATTTACGGCAACCCGCCATGGAGCGGCTATGCATAACAGCGGGGCAACGATGAATACGGCCCGCGTCATGGTCGATACCAACGGCATTAGCGGTGTGCCGCTTAACGGTGAAAAGTCTCGAACGAACCGCTTCGGTATCGCCGTAGTACCGGACGTGGTGAGCTACAACAGCTTTGATACACGTGTGGATGTCGATGCAATGGACAGCGATATCGAACCGGCAAAATCCATCAGTACGACCACTCTGACGGAAGGCGCCATTGGCTATCAGGCTTTCGGCATCGCGAAGGGGATGAAGATGATGGGTACGGTACGGCTTGCGGACAACAGCGTTCCGCCATTCGGAGCGGAAATTTACAACACCGATGGCGTTAGCGTCGCGATGGTGCTTGAGGACGGTAAGGCCTGGCTTTCCGGCGTCAATGCCAATGAAACCCTGAACGTTTTGTGGGGCGGCAAACAGCAATGCAAGGTCACAATCCCGCCGAGCATAAACAATCGCCATTCGGACACGTTATTGCCGTGCCGTAAAACCCTGTAGACATGTTATCTCACTGTAATAAAGGCCAAAAATGAGCAAGAAAAGACAGAATGGTTATCTGATGGCGGCGTGTGTTTTGAGTATGGTGGGAGGCTGCGCCCAGGCGGGAGTTTCTCTGGATCGGACTCGCCTTATTATTACGGAGAAAGATGCATCATCCAGTGCCAATCTTTCAAATACCAGTCCGGATATTCCTTTCCTCGCTCAGTCGTGGGTGGAGGATGAAAAGGGCAACAAGATCACCTCGCCTCTGATTGTTTTACCGCCGTTACAGCGCATCAACGGGGGGCAAAAAGGGATCGCGCGCGTGACCAAAACGGCCGACATAGACAAATTGCCGAAGGACAGAGAGAGCCTTTTCTATCTCAATGTCAGGGAGATACCGCCTAAGCCGGAAAAGCCCAATACGCTACAGTTGGCCATGCAGTCACGCATTAAGCTGTTTTACCGTCCGGCGTCGGTGATCCCGAAGATGAAGGGAGAAATCTGGCAGGATCAGGTGGTGTTTCATAAAAATGCCGGTCAGATGACAGCACAGAACCCAACGCCTTACTACGTCACAATCCTTAACCTGACCAAAGATGATGGGCAGAAGATCACGCGGTTTCCGGGGATTATGATTGCCCCCAGGTCGAGCCAGCAGTTTGCGATAACAGACCCAAACGTTAGCCAGTTTTCCATGATGTTTGTGAACGATTATGGCGGGCATCCGGCGCTGAAATATCGTTGCGATGGCAATACCTGTAAAGCGTTACCAGCGGCCCAGCAGGGTTAATCAGGAAGGAGCCTGAAGATGCAATATCCTTATCCTTATGCAGCCCTACTGGCGATGTGCACGCTTGGGACACCCGGGACGGCATGGTCCGAAGTGGACGGCGAGATTAAGGCGGTGAATGGCACCTACGAATATCTTATTAATATTAATAATCAGGATATTACCAACAATCAGGTCGGCGCTGTGGTTACGGATGAATTTGACCTGGCAGGGATGTTCCAGGGCCGGGCTTACTGCACGCAGCCTATGGTTAACCAGCCAGTGTATTACACATCGAAGGCGACGCTGACCCAATCTGGAATGACGACGGGTTATCTCAAGCTCAATGAGTATATGGACGTGAAAATTGAGATCTATATCGGCGGTAACCTGCAACAGTACAAAACCGTGCCGTTCGACAGTGTTTCAAACAACGTCAATCAGAACTACTGCAATCCGCCGAGTACCGTCCTGTCCAATCAGTTTGCGTCCGGCGCGAAGGGAAGGGTGACCTTTATGATCACCAGGCCCATTATCAACGGGGTGAATTTACAGGGATCTGAAATTGCGACACTTTACGGTCGTCTGGGGCCTGGCGTGATGGGGCAAACCCCGCTGTCGCGCGTTACCATCGCCTCCGGCGTCGTCACCGTTCCAGATAAATGCATTGTCAATCAGGGTACGCCTATCGTCGTTGATTTCGGCAACATCCCTGGGACAGGTAGTCGCCTGAACGGTATCAATTACAGTCAGAACGTACCGATACACGTGAAATGCCAGGGCGGCAGTTTTTCTCAGGGAGCACTCAATATCAGGTTGGGGATCCAGCAGGCTAACCCGGCATTTGAAGACGGTAAGTACCTGAGTACGCAGGGAGGAACCGATCGTTCAGAGCTGGGTATTGCGCTGCGCGATACCCAGGGCAACCCCGTGGTGCCAAATACGTTCTATAACGTGCCGGGATTCTCCAACAACCAGGGCGACTGGAACCTGACTGCCGCTCCGGTGGCCAAAAGCGTCACTTCATCGATCCCTGAAGGTGATTTTCACGCGTCTGCAACCGTTGTGGCTGAATTCCAGTAAGGAGGGAATATGCATCGCATGACACTTATCCTCGCCTGTTTGTTGACGGTAGTTTCAGTATTACCAGCCTGGGCGAAGGCCGAGTTGACCGGTGGCGATCTCAGCTTTAAAGGGGTGGTCATGGCTTACCCGTGCAGTATTGCACCAGAGTCTGAACGCGTGCAGGTCGATTTTGGTGAAATATCTACAAAATCGTTGTCTGGCAGCGGAAAAACGACGCCCGTACCTTTCACCATTCAATTGCAGGACTGTAATCCGAACGTGTTTGACGCGGTAACGGTAACTTTCAGTGGCGTCGCTAACGCAAACCTGGCGGATCGACTGGCGATCAACGCAACTCCCCCCGGGAATGCGGGAGGGGTTGGGATTGGGCTGCTGGAAGCCGATGAAACACCCGTGCGTCTGAACGTTGCGACCCGTCCAACCCCTCTTAACGACACGCTAATACGGCTGAGCTTTCTGGCTTTTATTGAAGCCGAGCCGGATGCCTTAACAAATGAAACGATAACCGCAGGGCCATTTACCGCCACCGCCAATTATACATTGAACTATCAGTAGCGGCGTTAACAGGATAGTGACACATGAATCATCAGTATTTTCTTTACGATAAAAACATCTTTTATTCGCAAGGAATTAGAATACTTATTACCAGTTTACTGGCTGAAACGACGGAAGCTTTATATACCGTAACGGATGATTATGAACAGCTTATCACTCAGCTTCAGCGTCGGGTTAATGATGAGTGTTGCGCATGGATCCTCTGTGATGTGGATAGCCTGCCGCGAGAACGGATTCATACATTGCAAATAATGAAGGAATGCTATCAGCATGAAAATAAAAAAATGGTTATTTTATTGGGTAAGCACCATATGCCCATTTTCTTTGCACTTTATGCCATATTCCCAACCGCCCATTGGCTCTTAAAAAGCGAAAGTATGGAAAGCATAACGTTATATTTTAAGGGACTTCTGCAACACAGGTGTCAGGGATATTGCTTCAGCCCCTCTCTGGTGAACTATACGCGACGAAAACTCTTTAACCGGGACGTGGAACCTACGATTTCAGGAAATGAGTGGTGGTTAATAGAAGAGTTATTTAAAGGAAAATCACTGTCGCAAATCTCCGGTGAGATTAATGTAGATGTCCGTCGCCTGAGTTATATCAAACGGCATCTAATGAAAAGATTGAATATCAGAAACAACATCGCCTTATTCTCAGCGTTCAGAGGCATGATGCCCTGATCCTGTGAAACATTTTCGGCAGAACGATTTGCCGAATTATCGGTGCAAATTATTGCACTTCAATTAAATCTGAGTAAGGAAATGAATATGAAAAAACTGACAGTAGTCGAAGCAGCTAACGTTGTAGGTGGAACCTGTAAAACCTGCGAAATCACCTATCAGAACGTCACGATCGGTGGCGTAACTTCCTGTAAGCAGATAACCACCTGTACGGATAAACACGGCTGTACCACCTCTATGCAGGATGCTGATTCCAGCAAATGTGGCGGCATCCCGAACCGTTATTAATCGACTCTGGCCTGGGGGATTCCGCCTCCAGGTTTCTTTACTTCTGACGAGAATATACTGGTGACTCAATTTACACGCGTTACGCTTATAGCCTACTCCTTGTTTTTGGTTATGGTTTCAGCGCTGATTACAGTGCTTTATTACCATATTTTTGTCTTTAGTTCTTTTGCAAAAGATGACTCGCAGACCCAGGCGTTTCAGGAAGTCAGCAGCGAACAACTTGTCAAAAGTCCAATAAAAGAACCCTACGGTATTATCGAAGTAATGTCTTATGGCTGCCATTATTGTGCAGCGAACGAAGACAATCTGACTGAATTTTCACGGACTCTACCGCAGGGCAGCACATTTACCGCTATACATATCGCAGGTGATAATAATGGCCTTGCCGTCTGGGCACCTGTTTTTGCCACGCTGGAAGCTATGGGGGTAGAAAAGACTGTTCGGGAGAGTGCATATAACGCCATTATCACGAAAAACATCGATCTCACCAATGAAAAAAATCTCGACGCCTGGCTGGTAAAAAATCACATCGATGTCAGTAAATTTAAAAAGCTGCGTTACAGCAAGGCGGTAAAAGATCGGCTCAACGAAATGACGGCTATTACCGAGCACTATAATATCAGCGCTACGCCGATGTTCATTATTAATAAACGCTATGTAGTTGCCCAGGATAGCGAGTTTCCGACATTTGCACAGCGTATGCTGAAATTGCTGAAAGAGGATAAATAATTTCGTGGTCAGAATTTTTATTCTCTGGAGCGTATTCGGTTTTAAGAACAGCGCCGAAAGAATTGTCGACCTTCGGCACAGTCTTTCGCGGACCGCGTTATTTCTCCTGCGGAGAATGGTGCGCTACGGACCTCTTCCCGTACTGTTGGTCGTGGCGAAAGGGCTTTGTGCGTTGCGATTGACCGGACGTTTATTTCATCTTCGAAACGCGGTAGCAAACGAAAACTACCGCTGCCTGACGGGTCAAAACGGCCGGATAGACGTGGCCTGGATTGCGGTGCGTCGACGCCTTCTGGAAGAGGCTGCCACCTGGGGGCAAAACGCGGGACTACTTCAGCAAATCCGTGAGTGTACGGCGGAACTGGAAGCGGTGGTTGCACCGCTGCACCAGCAAAAAACGCCCTGTATTCTGGCTCCGCTCCATACGGTTTCGGACGTATTAGCCGCTATCGTCGGTGCCAGCGTTACGCCAGGAAAGGCCTGCGCGTTGGTCTCCTCCAGTGCAGAACTGTATAACGCGCGCGCCCGTGCCCTGGGCGGGATTGCGCTCTCCTACTGCTCTATCCATCAGGAGAACAACGCGCTTGCCAGTAGCCTGATGGCGCATATCACTGAAGTCGCCACCGGGCAGCAGAATATGATTATTTTTCCTGATATTTACCCAGATTACACCCTGCAGGCTGAAGGGAGTCTGGCGGCGAAACTGCCGTGTCGTTTATTCGGACGCAGCGCGAAGCTGCACAGCGGCGTTGTGCGCCTTGCTGGTGCTGTTGCGGCTCAGGTGGTGTTTTACCACCTTAGTTATGACAGCAGGCTGCGCATCCACATTCATCCTCCGGTGAGCAGTCTAAACGTTGCTGGTGTTCTGCCCAGGGTTATCGAATCAACCCTGCGTGAACATCCGCAGGAATGGCTTTTGTGGCACAGCCATTCTCTCTACTTTATTAATCATTAACGATAAACATGACAACCACGATCCCAAATCTGATTTTTCAGGAAGAGACTAACGAGTGCGGGCTGGCATGCGTGGCGATGCTGGCACAAACGCAGGGACAAACGGTTTCTCTGGAAACGCTGCGCGATATTTTTCCGGCATCCGATCACGGCACCTCGCTGGACGCGTTGATGAACATTCTGACACGCCTCGGTATCATGACGACGCCGGTATTATTCGAACACGATGAGCTGAGCGATCTGCCGCTGCCCGCTATTTTACATTATGGCGCGAACCACTATGTCCTGCTGGCATGGCGAAAAGGTAGCCATGTCTGTGTAATGAATCCAGCGATAGGCGAACAGTGGCTGCCTTTCGCTGCGCTTAAGCAGGAGATCAGCGGCTACGCGCTGATCGTTGATCGCGGCCAGGAGCAGACGGCCGAGCCCCATCTTGCGTTACCCACAAAAACGCGAAGCGTGCCGGGGGCGATGAGCCTTCAGGAGACGGCGCAGGTGTCGGGCATTTATCGGCTGATGATATTGACCTTCCTCGTATCGTTGACGCTGTTTCTGATGCCAACGATGGTGAGTGGCGCCATCAACCAGGCGTTCTCAAGCGTAGAAAACAGCGCCTTTCCGTACGGGTGGTTTATGCTGGCGTTTGTGGCGGCTTCCTTGATGGCGCTGGGCGTGCGAGTGCTCAGCGAGCGTTATATCAAACGCTTTGTACTGCTTAACAGCGGCGTTGGGTTTTCTCGTTTGCTTCAGAACCCGCTTCGTTTTTTTGAAAGACGTGCTCCGGGGGAGATCTTCAGCCGTTTCACTGCCTGGCAGATGGGCCTGCTACAAAAAATTGAGCTAGATAACGGGCTGCGTTCCGACTGGGTGATCGGCACGATCGCCCTGGCAATCATGTTCTGGATCGCCCCTGTACTGGCGGCGATCTCCGCTATCGGTGTCACGGTGATGGGGATCATCAGCGTCTGGGCCGTGATCCGCGACCGCTGGTATACCCAGCAGCTCCAGTTGAAAAGCGCCGCGTTGAATGACTTTTTCATGGAGACCATACAGGGCATCCTGACCGTAAAAACCGCCGCACTGGAAAGCCAGCGTCAGGGGCAGTTTGCCGCCTTGAGCCGCGATTTATACGCGTGTCTGCAGCGTCAGAAAGTTTATCAGCAGATAAAAGAAGGGCTGTATCAGCTTAGCGGAAGCCTGGAGATGGTGGCGTTTATGCTGGTGGTGCTGCCGATGGTCCACAGCAAACAGATCTCCCTTGGCGATTTTTTTGCCTACAGCTTTCTGCGGCAAATCTTCACCTCATATGTGACGCGGTTCTTCTACGCCATCATTCAGAAATCGCAATTACACGTGATCGATACCCGTGCTCATGCCCTGTTTGCGCCACGTGAAGAGGAGGCCCGCTCGTCTCTGGCGCTACAGCGACCTGCAGAAAGGGCACCGGATTTGGCTTTCAGGGGATGGTGTTACGGCTACGATCCCGCGACCCCCCTCCTGTCATCCATCTCGTTTTCGTTAGGGGCAGGTGAACACATCGCGATCGTGGGCGGGTCCGGCGCGGGCAAAAGCACCTTATTGCGGCTGATTGCCGGGCTGTTAACTCCGCAGGCGGGCGAATGTTATGCCGCAGGAACTGTACTCCCGGCTGCACAGCTGGCGCACTATGTTTTCCTGCAAAGCCAGGAGGACATTCTGTTTAATACCTCGGTGCGTGAAAACATCACATTATTCGACACGCGCTACCGGACACGCGATCGTGCACGGATTGAAGCCCTGCTTGATTCCCTTGCGCTGGGTGACGTGGTGCGTGCATTACCGGGGGGGATTGACGCCCTGATCCGCGAAAGTCACGCGGCGCTTTCGCTCGGCCAGCGCCAGCGTCTGTTGCTGGCGCGCGCAATGTACAGTACACGCCCGGTTTTATTGCTCGATGAACCGACCGCCAATCTTGACGATGATACCGCCGCAGTTGTGATGGCGACGATCCACGCGCATTGCCGGAAAAGCGGAAAATCGCTGATCGTGGTCTCCCATAGCGAGCAGGTTCTGACGAACTTTCAGAGGGTTTATCAGCTGGCCGCAGGCAAGCTCAGCCTGAGGGAGAGCCGTGATGAAGCCTGATTATCGTTGGGTTGTGCTGAGCTGCATTCTGGTGCTTGCCGTTGCGTCAGCAGCAGCCTGGCTGAGGATGGACACAACCTCACCGCACGACGCTTTACCGCTGGAAACGATCGGCACCGGCGATATTAAAAAGGTCGTGCTGGTGACGGGGATCCTGAAACCGGCGGTACAGGTTAACGTCGGTGCTCAGGTCAACGGTCAGTTGCGTAAGCTGTACGTTCGCCAGGGAGAAAAGGTAAAAAAAGGCCAACTGCTGGCGGAAATTGATCCGACTTTGCAGGAGTCTGATTTGAAAAACGCACGGGCTCAGCTGGCCAGCGCCAGAGCGCAAAAACTGTCGGCGCAGGCCACGCTGCTGCGTTACCGGCAGGAAAGGGACCGCCAGTGGATGATGCTTCGCGACGGCTCGGGGGTGCGCAGCGAGCTTGAGCAGGCCAACGCGCAATATGCTGTGCAGGTGCAGCAGGTCGAGGTGAGCGACGCGCAGATTGCTCAGGCTGAAATGGCGGTGAAAGCAGCGCAGGCCAACCTGAGCTATACCCGCATCGTCGCTCCTGTCGACGGTGAAGTGTTGGGCATCGTGACCCGGGAGGGGCAGACTATTGTCTCTTCGCAAACCGCGCCGACCATTCTGGTACTGGCGAACCTCGATACGATGCAGGTACAAACGCGCATCTCAGAGGCCGACGTGCAAAAAATACGTCCCGGCCAGCCGCTAAGTTTCTATGTAATAGCTAATCCGGAAAAACGCTACGTCGGCGTCATGGGTTTTGTACAGCCTGCACCACAGGAGACGCTGGACGGCTCCGGTGAGCGAGGCGCTGGAGGGAACCAGCAGGCGATGGCGGTCTACTACACCGGCACATTTGAAGTGCCTAACGTCGGGCGCGAACTTAAAACGGCCATGACGGCACAGGTATTTATCAAGATTGCCGAGGCCAGAAATGCTCTGCGCGTTCCGGTTGCCGCGCTAGGTCAGGCGCTGGATGCCGGGCGTTACACCGTTACCATCCTTGAAAACGGATTACCGCAACCCCGTGCGGTCCGCATCGGTATCAACGATCGGCAGTATGCAGAAGTGCTGGACGGATTACAGGCGGGCGATCGGGTCGTGCTGGCGCAGGATACGGTGAGGGGATAGCGGATGGAGCCGATTATCGTGCTACGGCGGGTCTGCCGTACCTTTCATGCAGGAACGCAAACGCTGGCGGCGTTGAACAATATTTCACTGACCATCTATCCCGGGGAGATGGTAGCGATCGTGGGGGCGTCCGGCTCGGGAAAGTCCACGCTGATGAATATTATTGGTTGCCTGGACAGGCCTTCCTCGGGCGAGGTACTGATAAACGGCACGCCGGTACATAACGCTGACAGCCTTCATCTGGCCGACCTGCGCAGTCGCTATCTGGGATTCATTTTCCAGCGGTACCACCTGATGCCCTATCTGACGGCGGAAGAAAATATTGCTATCCCTGCGCTGTATACCGCCATGCCTGAACAGGAACGTCACGCACGCACGCACAGACTTGCGCGTCAGCTTGGGCTGGAAGACCGGCTACAGCACCGTCCTGCCCAGCTTTCCGGTGGTCAGCAGCAGCGAGTGAGCGTTTGCCGGGCGCTGATTAACGGCGCGCATGTCATCCTGGCGGATGAACCTACCGGTGCGCTCGACAGCCTCAGCGGCAAGGCGCTAATGGAGGTATTCCACCAACTGCACAGGGCAGGGCATACGGTGATTATCGTTACCCACGATCGCGACGTCGCCCGGCAGGCACAGCGCACTATCGAGATCGGAGACGGACGACTTATCAGCGACGTCCAGCACACCGCTGCTCATGCGTCTGTTCCGTTGCCGGAGCAGGATAACGGGCGCGCGTCGTTACATCGTCGCCTTCACGAATCTGTCCGCATGGCCTGGCGTTCGTTGCTCGGGCACCGGTTGCGTGCGTTTCTCTCTATGCTGGGGATCATCATCGGTATTGCGTCAGTTGTGTCATCAATGGCGGCAGGCGAAGGCGCCCGGCAGGCGATCATGAATGAGATCGGCAAGCTTGGAAACACAACGCTGGAGATCCGACCCGGCACCGGATGGGGCAACACGCGCCCGGACATGGCGCGCGCGCTGTCGCTGGACGACGTGCGCAGCCTGCAGGCTCTTCCCTGGATTATGGGCGTTTCGCCGGTCATCAGCACCACCATGCTGGCCGTTCGCAAGGGCTTAGACTCCTCAATGTTGCTGTCCGGCGTTTCGCAGGACTTTTTCACCCTGCAAGGTCTGCGGTTTGTGCAGGGTAGCGGTTTTACCGCGCGCGATGTTGCTGAAGGTGAACCGGTTCTGATCCTCGATGAAACCGGTCGCGATACGCTGTTTCCCGGTGGAGAAGATCCGCTCAACGAGATCGTGCAGATTGCCGGTGCGCCATGGCGGGTGATCGGTGTTGCATCTCGCCCCGGACCAAAAGTGGTGGGTGGGTTTATGGCCGCATGGGTACCTCATACTGCCTTGCAGCAGCGGCTTACGGGTGAAAAACCGCTGGAATCCCTGGTTCTGCGTTTTCAGCCGCCTCTGGACCCGCATGAGGCGGCACGGCGTGTGGAACATCATCTGCTGCGTGAGCATGGGCGCAAAGATTTCTTTGTTCAGACTGACGATCGGCTGGCGAACGCCATGCAGAAAACCTCTGACTCTATGTCGCTGCTGATAACCGCGATTGCGGCAATCTCACTGCTGGTGGGCGGCGTCGGGGTGATGAATATCATGCTGGTGTCGGTGACGGAACGGACACACGAGATTGGGATCCGCTTGTCTGTTGGTGCACGCCCCTCAGACATTCTCAACCAGTTTCTGATTGAGGCAGTGATGATTTGCGCCCTTGGAGGCCTGGCAGGGGTATTCGGATCGTGGTTAGTTGGGCTGCTTTTCGCCTGTGTGACCGACGCGTTCCCAATGGTTTTTACTCTTTTCCCGGTGCTGTTGGCCTGCGGCTTCTCCGCATTGATCGGCCTGACGTTTGGCTATTTTCCGGCGCGCAGCGCGGCCCGCCTCAATCCCACCGAGGCGCTGGCCCGAGAATGAAAAGTCTTCTGATGATATCGATGCTGTTACTTCTGACGGGATGTGGTGCATTAACCCGCAGCGACTTCCAGCGCCCGCTGCTGTCGTTGCCCACCCAGTGGCCTGCGGCAATGGATAAGAATGCTGAAAGCCGCTGGCGTTTTGACGATCCCCGATTAGCGCGGGTGATTGAACAGGTACTGGTAAGCAATAACGATCTGGCTGCGGCGGCGATCGCGTTGCAGCAGGCGCGCGTAACGGCGGGACTCACCCACACTAACATGACGCCTGCCGTCACGATTAGCGGCGCGGCCAGTAACGTCAAAAATGTACGTAGCGGGGGGGCGTCTCAGGAGAGCTACAGCAGCGGTATTTCTATCGCCTGGGAGCTGGATCTGTGGGGAAAACTGGCGCGTATTCGTGAGCAAAGCGAGTGGCAGGCGTTGGCGAGCGAGCAGGATTATCATGCAACGGTGCTTTCTACCATCGGCACCACCGCTCAGCTTTACTGGCGGATCGCCCTCTATAACCAGCAGATCCGTAATCAGCGTGCCGGTCTGGCAATTTCGCAGCAGACCGTTGAGCAGGTCGTATCATGGTTCAACGCAGGGAAGGTCGGTCAGCTTGATGTACTGCAATCCCGACAGGCGCTGCTGACGCGGCAGAATCAATTACGCCTCCTGAACCAGCAGCGGCAGAACGCCCGCAATGCGCTGGCGCTGTTGCTCAACAGACCGGCAGAACAGCACGCGGATGAAGCGACCGTGCTGGATGTGAATCAGCAGGTTCCAGTTGCACAACATACCCCGCTGCGGGTGATTGCCCGCCGGCCTGATATTCAGGCTGCTGAGTCCCGCCTGCGAGCAGCACTGGCAGGCTATGACGCGGCGCGATTGCAGTTCTATCCCGCGCTTTCTCTTGATGCTTCCCTGAATGCCGGAAGTCAGATCTTTAGCCAGTGGTTCCACGATCCTATACGCACAACGGGCACCGCGCTGACGCTGCCCTTTATTCAGTGGAATACCCGACAGCTCACCATCACGCAGGCAGATTTAGCAATAAAACAGGCAGCCATCGCTTTTCGCGCTACCGCCTACAGCGCACTCGCCGAAGTGGATGATGCCATGGAAAACCGATCGAGCGCTGAGGAACAACGCGTTCGGCTTCACAAGTCGCTGACCCTCAGCGAGCGGCGTTTATCCCTGACGCAAAGCCGTTATCGCGCAGGGGCGGTGGATTTTCAGACGCTGTTAAACGCGCAGGGCGATCGGCTGAACCTGGAGAATGCCCTTGCGCAGGCTCAATACGACTACCTCTACGCCACGCTGCAGCTCTGGCTGGCACAGGGAGGCGACACGCAATACAGGATGATAAGACATGAAGCGAAATGATGGATATAAGCGGGTGGTAGTGACCGGGTATGGTGCAGTCACCCCACTTGGCGCCACGGCAGATGAGAGCTGGCAGGCAATCATGCGTTATCGCCTGGGCTATCGCTATGTCGATAACTCGGCGCGGAATATTAAAACCTACTTTCTGGGGCTGGTGGACAACGAACCGAGCCTGAGCGGCGTTCCTGCCGTGGTACGGCGCCGGCTGCCACGCTTTGCCCGGCTTACGCTCGGCGCGGCTCGTCAGGCCATGGCAATGGCCTTTGGCGGTGAGCCACCGCAGGAATTCTACAGCCCTTTAGACTGCGGCGCGATCATGGGCACCGGTTGGGGAGGGCTGGACGAAAGCTACCATGCACAGAGTGAGTTTGCGACAAGAGGGCTCGCCTCTCCGTTTACCTGTTTTTATTCCATGCCAAGCGTTACCACCGCTGCCTGTAGTCAATTTTGGGGGCTAAATGGCTATCAGAATACGGCAGTCGCTGCCTGTGCGACAGGAACTATCGCTATTGGTGAAGCGTATGAAGTGATCCGCAGCGGCAGGGCGCAGATGATGCTTGCAGGGGCCGGAGAATCTCTGACAAGCCACTGTGCGATCTGGAACATTGACGTGCTGGGGGCGCTGAGTAAAGAGGCGTCAGATCCTCAACGTGCCAGTTGCCCGTTCAGCGCCCACCGTAGCGGATTCGTATTGTCTGAAGGCGCGGCGGTGCTGTGCCTTGAGGAGCGTGAGGGGGCGATTGCGCGCGGAGCGACGATTTTGGGCGAAGTCACCGGTTACGCCAATTTCTCAGATGCCTGGGATTTTACGTCTCCCGCGGAGGATTGCCTCGCTCGCGAGCACACCATCACCTGTGTACTGCAACAGGCGGGACTACAGCCTGAGCAGCTGGACTATATCAACGCGCACGGCACCTCGACTCCCCTCAATGATATCAATGAAACGCAGTCGCTGAAAATGGCGCTGGGCGATGCGGCCTGGTCTATCCCGGTTTCCAGCACCAAATCGTACACCGGGCACTTAATTTCTGCCGCAGGTACGTTTGAGAGCATCGTCTGCTTACAGGCTATCGGCCACGGTATCATTCCCGCGACGACCAACTATCAGCAGGCGGATGAACGCTGCGATCTGGATTACGTCATTGAAGGCCATCGTGCCGGTAACATCCGCAGAACGCTGAACCTGAGCTTTGGTTTTGGTGGCGCAAACGCGGCACTGATTCTGGAGAAGCACGCATGAGGACGCTGTGTTACAGCCAGCTGGATGCGCGTCAGTGGGCTGCGTTTTCGGGAGATTATAATCCTGTGCATTTTGATAAAGCGTGGGTGAAAGCGCGTGGCGGAAATCAGCTCAGCGTACATGGTATGCGTGCCGCGCTGGATGTGAAACGGTTTATCAGCCCTATGGCCACCAGCGCCCCCTTTCTCAAGTGTACCGTACGTTTTCGCCGACCGCTGTGGCGCGATACCGCCTACCTGATGATGCGCGACGTGAATAAGCGTGATGCTGCTTTTGTGCGCGATCTTTCTGCAAAAGAGCATTACCTCTCGTGCCAAATCGCGCCGGTAAATCTCTTTGCCATTGAACACGAAAAAAGCCAGCGGGAGCTGGGGGCATCGACAATTGTTGCTCTGCATCAGACCTTTTTACCCCTGTTACCCGATGCCCGGCAGTGGCATTTTCTTGATGCGCTGCTGTTTCGTCACCTTCTTCAGGATAGCGCGCTGCTACGTCAGCAGGCCATCGCGGCCATCCTGCCGGTCTGCCACTCGCTGGATATGTTGTTTTCCCGATTTCACGTAGTACAGACCCATCAGGAGGTTATCTTCGACTCTCATCTGCTGGAACCCTGGTCTACGGAGCCATTTTCAGAAAGCCTGGAAATTGAAACGCTGCCCGCCGTGGTGGTCGGCGACCTGGTAAATGGCGCAGCGGTGAGAATCGCTGCGCGTACGCATTATCAACAACGCTACATTAGCAGTGCCGTGACGCTAAAAATCGGCGCCCTGACAAAAGGAAAATAACATGAGCCAATATGAAACCATCTACGACAGCATCGCTGAAATGCTCTGCGATGCGAAAGATCTGGCACCGGAAGCCCTCACGCCGGAGACGACGCTGGCTGAACTGGAACCAGATAGCCTGGACTATGTGGAGTTGATGGTGCTGGCGAAACGTGAGTTTAACGTAACGCTCACTGCTGACATGTTTATGACAAAACCACCCGTCACGCTTCGCGACCTGAGCATGCTGATTGCACAGGAAATGGCAGGCTAAGATGGAGAAGAAATGGATGTTGATCACCGGAGGCAGCCGGGGAATTGGTCAGAGCCTGGTGAACCACCTGTTGCCTGAGTGGAATATCGTCTTCACCGGTCGAAATATGGCCGGCATTGACCGCACGCTGCAATACGCGCGCAGCCGCAGTACGTCAAACTGGGTTAAAGGCTACCGCTGCGATGGAAGTGACGAAGCTGGAGTCGAGAAGTTAGCGACGTCATTGCTCAGTGAGTTCGGCGCGCCCTCTGCAATTATTCACAACGCCGGAATGACCATTGATGCGCTGCATATTCACCAGAAAGCACGCGACTGGCATGAGGTGCTGGAAAACAATCTTGTTGCTGTCGTGAACTGGAATCGGATCCTGCTGCCAGCGATGATGATGCAGGGAAGTGGTGCAATCGTCTTTATGTCGTCCGTGACGGCCATAAAGGGCAATAGTGGGCAGACGGCCTATGCGGCCAGTAAGGCGGCAATGATCGGCCTCACGCGTTCACTGGCGCGGGAAGTAGGGCGCTTTGGCATTCGGGTTAACTGTCTGGCTCCAGGCCTGATTGATGGTGAAATGGTTCAGGCTATTCCTGAAACACGGCTGAAAGCCATGCGGCAGAATATTCCCTTGCGGCGACTGGGACGAACGCAGGACGTAGCGCGTGCCGTAGCTTTTCTGATCGGGGAAGGAAGCAGTTACCTCACCGGGCAGACGCTGGTACTGGACGGTGGGTTATCCGCCTGAGGAACAACAACCGCGAGAAGAGGCTTCTCGCGGTTCATGGCTGGCTAAGCTGGTTAATGCGTTGCACCAGAGCGCGTCGTTCCTTAACGGACTCCTGAAAGATCTGCAATAAAACCGCACTGTGTTGCTGCACTATGCCTGCCAGCTCTGGTGCGATTTCCGCCGTTTCCCCGACGCGCGCTTTAAACTCCGATGATAACGTAACCCCCTGCAGCAGTGACGCCAGCCAGATGCTGGCTTTCATAATCATCACTTCCTGCGGACAGCCAGATTTAGCAACAACGGTTTTTTGAATCTGACACCAGCGCGCAATATCTCTTATGGCTTCAATGGAACAGAGTTCATTCCAGACGGCACTCCCCCCGTCGGCATGCGCCGGTGTATCGCACTGTGCCAGAGAAGAAAGGTTATGCAGCAATCCACCTGTTTCAATTTTCAGACATTGTTCCGGTGGGATACCCATTTTTTTTGCGAGGTATCCCGAGATTCGTCCGGCCACCAGAGAGTGCTGGACGCCATGATGGCTGAAGCCGTCAATTATAAATGCCAGCATCCCGGCAATATCGCGGAAATTATGTAACGAAACGGAGTCATTATTTATACGAGGGATATCCTGAATATAGTCATGAAATTCTGTCGATTCAATTATTCGCCAAAAAAGCGCGCTGTTTGTCATTCGACGGAATGCTCGGATATAGTCTGGTTTAAACAGGGTATCTTCTCCACTGGAAATAATGTCTATGATTTCGTCTTTGGCCGTGATTATATCGCTGGTACGGTATTGAGCAATTAATACGTCCAGTCGATCAGCCAGAAAGATGATATGGCTTTCTTTTGGCGTTTTTGCACCATTAACACTCGCGCCTTTGCCATTTTCCCAGGGAATATGATGATAACGGACAATGGTCTTAAGGGGGGCCAGCAGCGGCACGGTCGCCAGCAGTTCCGCGCCCACAGCAGCATGGTTATTGAATTCATTATCGTAATAGCTTATGGGCTGCAGTCGTGATTCCTCGTTAAGCCCGCCGATATCATGAAGCAGGGCTGCGAGCAGGGTCTTCCGACATTGCGCAGACGTTAACTGCGATTCACGGGCAAGATGCCAGGCAATATATGCCGTTCGGACATGATGCAAGTTGAGTCGAGGATTGATCATATCTATTATTTTTGAGATGCAAGCCAGTAATTCTATTAGGTTTATATTCATGATATTAAGAAAATTAATTTACGCTGCGCTTCGTTAAAGAAAACCACACGAATTATTTTCGTTTGCAACCATACTGCGGAAATGTGTGGTTACCAAAGAGTATTGTATTATTATTAAGTTTGTTAAGATAAATGAGCTTCCCGTCAGGGCCTTTGCCAAACAGCAGGTTTATGGCAATCTTATCGTCGACGTTATCTGTATTGTCACGCTGAATGTTAATATGCGTTATCTTATACAGGTGCGCTTTAGTATTATAAGCTTTATAGCTAATCTTAAGCGTGCGAGAGATTAGATATTTTTTGTTATTGTGTGAAAGAAGACCATCAATGTTGATAAGGATAACGTCGTCTGTCATGTTAAAAAAAATGAGTCCTTCTGCACGGATGTTATCTTCGTTGATGCTTTGCAAGACAGAAAACTGAGATTCGCACGAGAAAGCCGTAGGCCTGGTAAGAGCGTAAACCATGCCGATCAGGGCCAGACCGACGATGACTATAAGGAAAAGGAGGCGTTTAGACATTGTTTTTTTCTCTGTAATAAAAACTTACGCAACTGTCTTTATTACACTCGATGAGCAGCAGTTGCATAATATTACCCAGGGTTCCTTTTACCTGTTTCTTGTAGACGTACAGCTCCTTTGGATGCGAGCAGTCGAAATTTTGGGAGGTAAAGTCAAAACTACTTTGCACCTCGCGCAGTGACAGGGCAGGAGACATGAAAATGATGCATTGATCCTCAATCATTTTTTGAACGTCAGTGTCTGATTTGAAGGCCACCGGCTTGATTAAGAGAAGAATAAAAGCAAAGGCCAGAATAGCTATTCTGCCTGCCCGCTGAAAAATGGATAAATGCGGCGTTCTGAGTGTCGGTTTGGGTATCTTTTCCTCAAGAAAGGGGGGGCGATACTCGCGATCGTTGTGGATAATGGCATCGTCCGCAATCTTAAAACCAATACGAGGAACTGTGGTAATGATCTCTTTCTCAACGCCCAGATCGCTGAGGTTTCGGCGTAACGTTGAGATATATTGATTCAGATTACTGTTTGACGCTCTGGCACCATATTTATCAAATACGGACTGGAAAATTTCATTTCGCGAAAGGATATCGCCCTGGTGATTGAGTAATTCAGCCAGCAGACGTGTCGAGGTTTGGGATAATTCAACGCTATCCCCGGTCAGTAAGTTAAGGAGGGATGCCTCCTCCGTATCAAAAGTGATGAATCCCTCAATATCGAACCTCATGTCGATCCTCTCCCTTAGCCTTACTTTCCCCTAACATACCGACTCAATTTGATAAAACATTATGAATGTCAGATAAAAATCCTGTTTTTGCGCTCATCTGAAGCTAATGTTGCTGATTGACTCAGGGGGATACATACTGCTAACTCCTTCAAAACCAAGGAGTCGACGATGAAACTCCCACAGTGTTCATACAACCCGGGTGCAGTACATCCAGGTTACAACGCACCTCATGACAATCTGCAAATGTTAGCGGCGGAAATGGGAATAAGTGGTCTGGCGATGATCAGAGGGCCCGAACAAATATTGATACTCAATTTATTAAAAGACCATAGCACGCGCGGCTTGTCGACCAGAGAACTTGCCGATCTGTGCGGTTATTTCAATTTATAAAGTGAGACACTTGCTGCTTCCGCTTGAAAAATATGGTCAGGTTATGCGGGATAAAATGCAAAAGCATCATCAGTGGTTTTTGTCAAAGGAGACCACATAAATTATGTCGGTATTCTAACAAGGGGGTATTTTCATTTGACAACATAGTACGGGAAGTCAAATAGATAAGCTAAAGGAGTTGATAAAATACTAATTATAATCTCGCAAAGTCTTAAGAAAATTCCCAATAAAGTTTTAATGTTCCTGCATAATGGCAATTATGTTTTTATTCTCTTCGTTTAAGCTTGCCCTCATGCCCGATGTATTAGTGTACACGGGCAACTATTTTGGCGCTTACCATAGTGCATGACTGAAATTAGACGTGCCGTTGTAAGGAAACAGGGAAAGAGGCGAGATTTAGCTGGAACAGAAAAGCAAAAAACCCCAGCCACAGGGCTGGGTTCTTTGAATAGTGGTGCCGGACTCGGAATCGTAGTTTGTGTTAACTATATGAAATAAATGTAGAATAATCATAATCACCTTAAGTATACCAAGCCAATGTACCATCAATTTATAAGTGTGATTGCAAATAAAGTCAATTATATTCAATTGGTTATGACATATAACTCTGCCAAACCTCACTTAACAATCTTCAAGTCTGGATTGATTGTTCCGCTGCTTTCCCCCTGTTCTATTCAATAGATTACCGTCACCAAATCCGATATGTTTACTCATAACATATCAAAGCGATAAGTAAAGCCAGAAGGATAGATGCCACATGACCAAAGCGGAGATCGCCAGCGCTGTTAATGAATGGTTCAACATTGAGAACTACAGCGTCCTGCAAAATTTGACAGTGGGAACAGCTTTTCCAAGAGATAGAGAACAGGATTGTCGCCTATCGTATGGAAACAAAATCGGGCTGAGTTTGTCTCCCGAAAACCTTAGTAGGGCATCAGAAATATTACGAAGAGTTGATTGAAGGTAAAGTCGTCTTTGGTGATGTTTTCGGTGGACCAGAAAAAAGACTATCTTCCAGCTATGCCATCAAGCCTGTAACACACCAAGGGCTATGGGAAGTGGCGGGTTATGTTGCGGCTTTCGATAAATACGTTAAACCCGGAAGGAAAACCCCTACCTAATATGGAAGTCTCGCACTACCTGAAGGAAGCCGAGGTAAACAACGAAGGGCTGATGCTGGTTCAAATTAATCTGGCAGAAACATCACCCGAAGAAATCATCAATCAACCTGAAAGTCATGGTTCCTGAGTGGAAACAGCAGCTACAGGCTCCTGAGCCTCCAGCGAGAGATTTTCGCTTTGGGGTCAGCAACCTTAAAAAAATACTCGATTACAACATTATCCCCATCATGGACCTGCTGTACTGGGCGCAGGATGAAGAGGTCAGGATTGGTATGCCACAACTGACCAGCTTTTTATACCCTGATGAGTTTAAAGACGGTATCCGTGATGTAGATAAGGTGAAGTCAACAGATCATCCTCTGGCAGTTAAGTATCTGACAAACCTTGCTCACTATCGCTCTTTTGTCGATTTTACATATAGATACGACGACAGAAGACACTGGAATATTCAGGATCTAATCAGAAGCGGAACTTGGTAAGGATGAGCAATCCGATCAGGACTGATCTTCCAAAAGGCGGTGTTTTGCGCAATGTAAATATCGCCTATATTCACTAAGGCTGAACATACCCTATTTTTCTCCACACTCCAAAAAATCTGCGTAAAAAGCTTATCCCTGAACGTCCCCTCCTAAATCACAAGAAAAATCCATACAATTATCTCATCGAACAACACACCATAAAACGAAATATCATAGGTATTACGGGAAAAATAATGGAGGTAAAAATATGATTCAAAACCAATAAAGAAAAACACCCCGAAACTTATCCGGTTGCCGGAAGTAATAAGAAAAACTGGATTTGGCAGGACATGGATTTATGAGCTTATAAAGGCTGGAAGATTTCCAAAGCAAGTGAAGATAAGTTGAAAGGTCTATTGCTTTTATTGAAAGTGAGATTGATGAGTGGATTGAAAAAATGATTGCGAAATCTCGCTGTGTATCTGAATTTAAAACATTTTAAATAAAAGGAGAATATATGAAAAAGTAAAAAACGTACTGCCTTTTGTGGTGACTGTTACGAATGATGAGACAGAAGTATTTATGGAAATGGCGAATCAATAACTTTAGAAAACATCTTCAGGCCATGATTGATTGTATGGGAGATGATTATGAGCGTCACTTTAAAGACAGGCGCTATATTGAAGAAGTGATTGCTAAAGTGATCGAACGAACAAAAACAAGAGTTTACTGAATCAATGAAAGATAATAAAGGAAAAGAATATTACCTGTTCTTAGATGAGGTTCGAGAGGAATCTGAGAGTTATTTATTTGGCGTATCGTAAAAACTATTAATAGGAGATAAATATGGACGAAAAAAGTTTAGATTGGAATGAAATACCAGTAAAAATAACCGCGAGTAATCCTGAGACAGCAAACTTTACTACTGATGTTATAAATACCTATAACGAGTTAATACATTACTTATACTTTAATCTAAGTGAAGATGTATTTCTGAAGAAATTGATGGATGGGTTTTACAAGGGAGATATTCATAATGGATATTATTAATCTCAAGCTACATGAATGGCTTGAAAGTTCTGAAGAGATAAAGATTAAATACATATCAGTCCCAGAGGTTAAAACTATACTAAGTAGCTATCATGAGTTTTTGATTAAATGCTTTAATGGTGATGGTTATGTTCGTTATTACAAAAAAGTAGAAATCAGCGCAAATAAACAGTCTGTGATGTAAAATAAGAGGTAGTGAGATGAGTGAAAAAACTGATAAAAGAATCAAGAAAAGTATTCCTGCACCTTGCTGAGTTATTTTATGAAATGAGAATAAATACGCTGAAGGAAATACGGCCTAATGAAGCAGAGATGTTAATGGCAGATGATGCCTTCATGGAAGCGTATTTATAAAGAGTGCATTAAAAATGCAAGTGCTACTTTTTAAAAAAAGCAGCCAGAGCTGAGTATTATGAGCAAGGGCATTCAGTAAAAAATGGTTGATAAGGAGGTGGTATTGATAACACTGCGTGTTAATCATAAAAGAAGATGAGCATATAAGTTTCAAGAATATAGTCCTGTTTAGCCCCGCATATGGGGCTGGAAATAATAAACCAATAAATATCATTTTAAAATGAGGAGTCATTATGTCTAAAAGTATTGAAATTAAAAAATACATCGACTGAGCTGTTCTATGATCTGGGCGAAGCGTTCTTTCGAAGCAAGCTGGAAAACAATGCAAGATATGTGTAGTGACAGCATTTTGCACCCTTGTTGATGACGCTGATTTTATGAGCGCATTTATACGGCTCACGATTAATCATATTTGTCATAACTTTGAGAAGTTTACTACACAAGAAGGAAATCAAAGGATAACCTTGCAGAGGTCAACTTTGAAGAAGTTGCAGAACGGCTTGTGCGTAATGCTTGGGTGTTTTGCTAAAACTAATGTGTATTTTTATTTAAGTCTTAATATTAATAAGAGAGGATTTTTATGAAAAAAGTTAAGATGAGCAAAAAAGATAAAACGATGATATTTGCTATATCAGTGACATTAATGTTATACGTAAACAGGATTTACGGGATGGCAAAGTGTAAATGATGAAGATGTTATGACTTTTGTAAAAGAAGAGGATGCTGTTGATTCACTGTTACGTGCTCAAATGTTAGAAATCATTAATGGTTTCGATTATTACAAAGGTCTTTATTGGTTCGGGTAAAGAAAAAAAAGGAGCATATAGATATGGCAGAGCTATTGGAGAGAGTAACATTTTATTATGACCTTTATATTAGGGATATGTTGATAAGAAAATCTGGAAAAAGGACATTCCTTAGTTGATAAATGGAGTGCTGGACTAGGGATGTGGACATAAATAGATAATATCAGTAATGTTATTCAGAGGGATACATGAGTATATCTAAAATGTGTTTACCCGGGATGGATTCCGGTAATACGTACTCTGACTATGTGAGGTGAAACTAGTTTCTGATGAGAGTGACCTATTAGCGAATAAGCAAGTGAATTTTCGGAACACACTTAAAAGTTAATAGCCAGTTGATAAATTTTTTTAATATTAAAAACCACCTTGCATCGAAAATTTATGAAACCTATTTTCGATTTTTAACTTAATTGACATATTAATGAACAATGTTATATGTAAATAATAAAGTCTGATAAAAAATAAATGAGGTTCATATAAAAAAGACTTACTCTTTTTAGTAGAAGACTGAAGGGCGCTTATGAGAGGTTTTCAATTAGTAACTATATAAGAAAGGAGGTTTCAATGAAAAAAAGAACAGTAAGATTCTTGTCATCACTCAAAGATAATAAATTATATCGATACTTTGATGAACACTTTAACGTTATTACATGCATTAGTGTCATATTTGTCATTGTATGGAACATCTACTTTTATGCTTAAAACCTCCCTTGAGGGCGGGTAGACTATTATTTAATAGTGTTATACTGAACATCACTGACTGGGTTTTTACTTTTGGAATAATCTACTACAGAAAATACCAACCAGAATAAAGTAAATGACTCCAGCAACAATAAGAAAGAAAACTAGTGGTTTTTTGAGAGCATCATTTTCACCTTTTCTGTTCGGCGTGCTTTTTGTTCCAACCCCATAGGATTAAATTTACTACTAAGAAAAACAGAAAAAAAATTGCAGATTTTGGGTGATCTGAATAGATCCTATCGAATAGGGTCAGTCATATCTTTCTCATATTCGTATCGTAAGAATTAAAGTGAAAAAGCATAGCCGACAATATTACATTGGCGGCTTTTAATAAAAAATGTAATGAGATTAAATATGGAAATCTTCCAGTGTTTTACCTGCTTCAATAGCAGCCACTATTGCTTTCGGAGTACGGGCCCTGACCAGTCCAAGTCTGCTCATTACCGTTATCATCTGTATATTTATACTTAGCAGGAGCGTGGAGTGCGTGTCGATTTGGTTTTAGGGCTTAGTGGAACCTACTGCTGAAAGTAGCTCCGCAGGATCGATACCATCTTCTAACAGTTTTCCGGCGGAAGGCTTCAAGCTTAGCCTGACGTTGTTCTTGTTCCTTGAGTACTGCATGTTCTTCCTCACGGTGCTCATCCACGATAACAGAGAATTTTTCCAGCATCTCTTCCAGCGTTTCCAGGATCAGTTTCACGAGCCTGTGCGCGAAGTATACGAATATTGTTCAGTACCCTTTAATGCTTCACTCATACTATGCCATCCTGTGTTTGAAATGGGGGGATCGAAGGGTGTCCAGTATTGTCTGATGATCGATTTAAAACACACCTCAACATATTAATAATATAGTAAATATTAGCATTAGAGCAATCTATTAGAACCATTTCAAACGAAAAGCGGAGGACCGATTTATAGGGCCAATTTTTCGTCGAAGTTGACTTGATGGTTCGAACTCTGACGAAATGTTAGATAGTTGCTCAATACTCTGTTCAACAGAACGTTGGAACGCAAGAGCAGCTTCTGTACGTTGTTTGATGACAAGAGCGAAGAGTTCATCAGGTGTTTTTTTCTATTAGAGTTTTTCTGTAGAGCATGGATTCCTGAACCTTCTCAAGAGGCTCTTGGATGCAATAGCTGATGCATGGCTGATAGGATTAAGTTCTTCAATAAATTTTCCGAGCAGTGATTTTTTCTTTCGGTCTAATCTAAAGAGATCAGTGTGCGCAGATTTAAACTGTTTTGCTTCAATCAAGGGGGAGCCATTGGTTCTTAATCTGCGATATTCATCTCTGTATTCAGACATCGTTGGATATTGTTTTAATGCTTTGATGGTGTTCAGATACTGAATTAAATCATCATTGTCTAATTTTACTTTCCTCATATATACCTCGTAAAAAAATAGTGGATATATTTATATTACGTGATATGGTGTAAGTGTCAAATTGGCATGACTATGTAATCATTACTTGGTTTTATACTGTTTAAAATAAGCTCACCTGTGTCTGTATAAATTTCTACTTTTTCTACTCTCCCATCGATGCCTTTTATCGAAAAACGAATTAATCTTTCATTTTGATATTTGTCAAATAATTCTGGTCGTTCAGTAAAATATCTTGATTTTGTGGAGCGGTCTTTCAGATAGTCGCAGCTTGAACAAATCTGCTTTTTGAAATCCTTCTCAGATAAACCACTTTCTTTTATTTTTGAAGAGATAAAAGCTTTTAAAGGTCGTTCATATTCCTCTCTTTCTTTTTCTTTGCGTATTTGTTCATCTTTTTGCGCTGTTCCTCAATACGATGAAGTCGGCCTTGTTCTTCCTGCGCTCGAATTATATCCTCGCGGATCACTCGACTGATTATTGAAGCTGGCACAACACTGACACCTTTAGACCACCCCTGATAAGGATTATGGGTTTGTATATTTCGGACTGTAGCAGATATTCTGTCTATATCCAGTTCTTTGTCAAAGGAAACAATGCGTTGTCCGTTTTTCTTTGATATGAACTTAGCTGTGTTTACCGGGGATTCCAGCCCCTTTAATCTGAAGGTAGCGACGGTACAGTTGCGGCTATTATAATATAACGCCTGTTTCTTATCTCCGATGTAGCATTCAAGATAAGAGAAAAGTTTAAACTCCTGAATGCCAAATGTTTCCTCAAGCATGGTCATTTGTTCAGCTAATATATTCAGGATATCACTTTTAGAGAGTTTTTCGTGAACTTTAATCTCAAGAGAACCGGGTAGTTTTTTCATTGTTATCTCCTTGTAGTTGTTATTGTATCAGGATACTTTCTGCATATGATATTATACGTCAACAGAGTTTCTCCTTGCTTCCTCGTTTTCCTTTGTTCTTTTATATACCTTTCGTGGTTTATCGATATGAATGCTGTTATTAGTATTAGGAACAGCATTATTCTTTCTCTTCTTACTGAAAACGAATGCGTCAGTATATATTTCTTTAACCTCTGTTTCTAATGTCAGTTTTCTTCTTTCTTCCTGTGAATATTTCGTATATTCATCTGGATACTGTTCTATTTCAGCGCAAAGATTGCGAGCGTTGCTTAGCTGTTCTTTACGTTTCTTATCCAGTTGATGACTCATCCCTTTTGCAAATATATTAGAGTTGATATAGAGGTGACCATGATGCTCGACGAGTATTCCTTTCTGTCTGAGTTTTTTGAAAATGTTAGACATATTACCGGAAGCAATATTCAATGCTTTGCACAGTGATGATTGTGAAAGGTTAATCAGATTTCCAAACTCCATATATTCCAATATGTAGGTTAATACGCGGAATTCATTCTTAGAAATATCAAGATCAGAAAAAACTCGAAAGTTGGAAGTAAAAGCAAATACATAAGGTTGGGAAAATGAGATTGCTTTATTATCCTCAGAAGAAATAACTGTAGTTGATCTTATTTCTTTGTTTTGTAGCAAGCGTCTTGCGATATCTATCTTTTGCTCGGTTGTTAATGATTCAAATAAGTGTAATAGATCAGAATCGTTTGTATTCATATTATTCTCTCTTTTTATTTTTGTTATATGTATTCTAATACTATGCAAAAAAATGAAAGTCAATAGTAGAACTATAAATAAAATAGAAAATATATTTTTATGATGTAGTTATTTGTTAAATAATCTATGTTTAAACATAGATGTTGCTATGTTTAAACATAGGACGGATCTATGTTTAAACATAGGAGTTTGCTATGTTTAAACATAGGAAAAAAAGTTGCGAAGCGGTGATTTTATTGGGCTGGGAGAGTGCTTATAATTAAATAATTAGTAAGAAGTTAAGAGAGTCCAGTTTTTCTTTTTTGTTATTTCGGCTGGTTTTCTGCATGGTTTATTTGTGCCTTACAACAAAGACACCTACTATACTGCTTATATTATTTATCTTATAATATTATTACAGCGAAGTGATTGTTTACTACAATCACAAACCGCTGCTTTTATTATATGAACTTAATTAATTATTCTTTCACTTAATCTGGCGTCTTCGACGCGATCTTTTTTTGGATAAATCCATCATTAACAGGGATGAACCCTGTTCAGCAATGTGATTGTTTCGGACAATCACTCAGTGCTGCTTTTGGGAACATAGTTTTACTATGCGTTTAATAGCGAATGCTATAGCCTCGATGAGTTACAAGTTTATAGATATAGAGAAAGGGCGTAGCCATGAGCGATAGCTCATAAGAAAAGATCTGTTTTCAATATGAAGTTTTAATTTAGCATAGGGTAAAGCTAGTGCATAAAATCTCTTAAAAACTAAACCGCACCTAAGGTCGCAAGAATAATCATACTTTTATTGCCTTATCGGCTATTGCCAATTTTTTTGGATAAATCCATCACCAACAGGGATTAACCCTTTCCCAGCAATTTGATTGTCACGTGCAATCACGAAGTGCTGCTTCTTTAAATATAGTTTTTCTATGAGTTTAAGAGCAAATACTATATGTTATAGTGTTAATGCTATATTCAACCAAAGGATCAAAATTTTTATTTGTGCAAAAAACGATCTGAATGAGATCACTCGGCTTTTTTTATAAAATTAATGACCTATCCCTTTAAGAAAACATACATATTCCAGAGTTAGGGCGTAGCCATACTTATGAAAATAAGTTCATTATTTTCGATAGCACATAAGATAAATATCTTTTCAAAAAGATGATTTAAAGCACAAGTAAAACGTAATCGTACAAAATATAAATTTGATTTATCTGAAATGAATATGCTAATAAAAATAAAACAAAGAGGATAATCAAATAATGAATAATATAAAAATAATCACACTCTTTCAGCATAACCAAAGCTTTCCATTTATGACTTTTATAGTTAAATATATTGAAGAAAATGAACAGGGGATGAAACTTACCCTAGAGAATGGTAATAATATATATGTTAAAGAATATGATTCCTTCTTCTTATCAGAATCAGTAGATGGTTGCGATAAGGAACGAATCGTCAATGTATATAGGAGATTGATATTTGAACTCAGCCAAGTTAGCGAGGAAACAGTAAGATCACTGATATAATAAACCTGAATTATAATAGTCATCATCTCAACTTGTTTGTTAGTCTTCTGGATGATGATTTCAGTAATAAAGAAGACAGATTACACACCAAAAAAATTTTACGAGCAAGCATACTTGATCTGAATATTAACTTTTAAAATACAGTTAATATAGAGTAATATTTTTATTTTAAGAGTAAAAGTAATCAATTGTTGATTGACGAAAGATCTTAATTCTATTATTAATATTTAAGTGTAAAGGGAGGTGAGTGTGAAAAAGCGTTGTAGTGTAAAGTTTGAATCTAAATTTAATTATGAAAATAATAATGGGTATCATTTCAATATAATGCTTAAAAGGGTATTGATATTTATTCATCATGGGCATGGTTTAACCCTAGAAGAGGTTAGAGATAATACAAACATTCAAAATGTTATTTCCTTTGCTATGTCTTTGAGCTGGAGAAAGAGACATGCGCAGTTTAACTTTATTAAAATGTTAGCTTCCCTTCCTGAACCTGTAAGTTTAGATATTTTAAGAAATACCCATGAAATGTATTCGTGTACTGAAGGAGAATATTGGGATGATAAAGAAAAAAAAGATTGGTGTAATGCTGTCATCTCCTATATAGGGCGAGTAGATAAGAGTAAAACTGAATCAGATTTGAAATCCTTTTCGTTTAAAATGATGGGGATTTTTAACGCGAAAATTTATATTCCGTGCCAATCCAACAGTAAATCTGCCGGAAAGAATTAGACTTCATATTTAGGTAGAGCTAATGCAAAGATTACCATAACGGACATTGATCTTGAGCGGGCAAGATGTATTTACGGCTTATAGCCCGGTTGTTCAGGATCATCGGTAAATCCCTTTAGGTTCTCAAAGAGTTCTGCGTTAGCGACATCAAGCTCTTCATTTAATGCTGTAGCCTCATTTTCTGCATCAAAAGGTAGATCATAACGTTTGGTGAGTACTACACCGCTTTCAGAGTCATATACAGCCCATTTCTTTTCAATAACAGTACCATCCGGCTCTTCTAGTTTAACAATAACAACACGATATCGAGACATGGGGATTATCAACTAAGTATTGTATATGATGTATTGATCATAGCATTTAGAAGCAATTAGAGCTATCACAAGCAGGGGGGATAATAGAGGAAGGCGTGCATCTACAGTATCACTGAACTGAACCGCTACGGTGCTGAGACTCATTTTCGCTGCTGATATGATTATAACTCTATGAGAAATAACATTTTTAGTAAAACCAGAAAGCAGTAAGTGATAAAGCTCGTGTGTTCATCCCCGAACAGCAGGGCAGGGTGTAAGCTATGCCATGTCAGCTTAAGTCAAGTCTGTGACATTTTTCCCTGCTTCATATCGCTGCAGACAGTTTTCGTTCCTCCTATAAAAGCAGCACAAAAATTCATGTGTGCGCTTCTTTTTTTATCCCTCAATCATTTAGTTAAGTACGCCAACTGTTGCTATCTGTCATTTCCCATCACTCCCAACCAATTGATATTAAAGATCGATAACGAATTATCGATAGTTTTAATCGATTAAAAACTGATTATCGATCGGTGTTTTAATTGCTTCAATCGATCGATTGTAATTGTTCGATAGTCACAGGCTATCGGTTGTTTTCTATCGATCGATTTAAACGATATGACGAGAGATAAAAATAATTCAATCCTATCAATTGATTAGATGATGAATACCGATTCAGAAGTTCAAGTTCCGGGATCGGGTGAATACAAATCTGACTAAATCCTTGAGGGATAAATGAAAGGACATAAATTCTTACCACTGGCGGTCTATCTGGTGTTTCTTTCTGGCTGCCAGCAACTCAACGAAGGCGTGAATAGCGTTAATGTCGCAATTAACTCTTCACTCTCATCATTGAACAGCACTGTTGATAAAGCGCTGGGGGTTTCAGCTTCCGGTCAGGATAGTGGTCCAGCGACGCCCATTACTGGCCTTGGTGCTGTCTGCAAAGACTATGAAGAAAACGCAATGGCAGCGGAGAAAAACTGGACTGGCAAAAGGATCTCTATCACCAATGCCACTGTTCTTGAAGTTACGAAGGGCAGAAGTGCCAGCGACATGATGACAGGAATGCCCAAATCAGCACCTAACTATTATCTGCTCTTTAAAACAACCGATACCAGCTACTGCGGCGGGATGGTCTGGCTGGATTACTACTCCGGTATTGATAATGCAGTTCTTACTTATAAGAAAGGCCAGAAAGTCAGCGTCACCGGAACTGTAAACAATTTCGAAGTCCGTGGATTCGCTACCGTCAACAATGCCAATATGCCAGTTCGTCTGGTTGTTCTGAAAAACGGCACTATCAGTCACAAAAAGGGATAAGAACCATGCGTAAATTTTTAGCCATTGCGGGCCTTACCGTGTTGTTATCAGGCTGCGGTGAAAAAGGTGATTTTGAGAAAGCTATCAATGCGAAGATTTCACATTCAAAGCTGTGCTACTCCTTGCAGGATAATGACATTGTGTTCAATAAGGGCTTCCCCATCCGGGTCAACCATGGCTACCGTTCAGCGGGGTATAGTGCCAGTGATGAAATATTGAAAGGTCTGGCTAATCAGGGGCTGCTTGATGTATCTCAACAAGCTAATGGTTTCAGTAGTGTCGATGTTCTGGAAGTAACAGACAAAGGCCAAGCGGTTGAGTTTTGGGATCGTAAAGATGGTGCCTGTGTTGGTCATCGTGCGGTTGCTGAGATAAAGGAATGGACTGAACCGGGAAACGGTAATCAGAAAATTGTTCGCGTGTCTTATACATGGAAGTTGGCGGATGTTCCTGCATGGGTGGACAAAAAAGCGTTCTCCAGCGTCAAGGGTATGAATGAACCTGAAGAGAGCATGATTCATCTTGTTAAAACCAGCAATGGCTGGAAAGCGATCTAAGGGGCTATCGTGGAAAACAAAACTATTCAGTGTCCTTTTTGCCTAAAAGAAAGTCAGAGAGGCGTCCATGTCTGCACCGGCTGCATGGCGACGGTTCTGTATGGAACCTTCCCCGGCTGGTATGCTTTCGTGGTTATATTATTGACCTTCGGCCTGTCTATACTGATCGGAATGTCTACAGGTATGGCGGGAGCTACTATCAGCCTACCAATAATTGCGGCTGTTGGGTTTGTCGCAGGTAAGGCAATTTTCTCTGATAATGTTGTGTTCAGGCGAAGGATTTAACGTACGTTAATCTTAGAGCCGCATCGTTAACATAAGATGTGGCTACTTGTACTGCCATTTTCAAAACAAAAGTATATGATACACTATCGGAAATAGTAAAGAATTTATATTGCCTTATAAAAATACGCATCGTTTTATTTTCAAAGAGAATACGGATGAAGACAATATGAGAAGATCTTTAAATGACTTCGAGTATATTTAATGTGGGCGATTTTAAAATTAATATTATATTATCCATAATGCATATAAGGAAAAGGTGTAAGATCTTCACATCAACCCTATACTAACTAAAATGTCGTTTTTGAGAGGAAGAAAAAGAACTGTTTGATGGGAGTGATAAATGTGATAAAATAATGAACTGGAATATATTTGCTACATAGGAGGTAAGATGAAAGAGTGGTTTAACATTTTTATATATATAGTTTTCTTCTATTTCTCACTTGGTAATGCAATTAGCACTCAACAAAGATTACTAGCCATCAAAGTGAGTTGTGCTTTAAAATTTCTGACTTTATTTTTAATTATCGCCTCTGTATTTTGCTTGAGATTTCTAGATGTAAGAGAATTTTATATGAAAGGAGTCTCGGAGTTATTCAATAGTTACAATACTATATCAATGAATTTTTTATTATACATGTCTATTATTTTAGGATGGGTTATTTTGCCGTTCGGTTTAGGAAATAGTTCCGCCAAAGAGACGATTAATGTTCTTACAATCGAAGGTTCGCCTAAAAATAAACGATTAAAAAAGAAATATATATGTATGCTAGGAATGTCTTTGGTAATAATCTTGCTTTTTCAAAACGTATTAAATTCATTTATCAGTATACTCTTCTATTATATATGTGCACTCGACAAATTAAAACTGATATATTTTGTAAAACCTGAAATCAACCTGATAGCATTTACATTTTCTATGGCTGGAATTCTGGGCTATAAGATATTACAAGGGAGTTTACTGAAAGAGTATGATTCTTTAGATAATGGTTTATAATTTCGTTATGTCGGGATTGTGCAAACTTTAGGACTATCCCGATACTGAATTAATGTCATGCTATTTTATGTTGTCTATTATAATACAAAGATAATTATTCAAATTCTTTTTAAGAAGCCGTATTGTCTTGGTATTAAGTTAATGCTTTGAATCGCTCTTATTGTTCACTATAGGATACACAATAATTAAAAGGAAGTGTCATTCGTCTAGAATTTAGTAACATAATTATCAGCGGGAAAATATACAATATCTACGTTACATAAGACTGATTTTCTATCCTCACGTTTCATCACGTAATGCTGAAAATTTGAACTACTTTAACGTATGCGATGAAAGCATTTGGGTAAATGTTATTATGAATTATGAGTTATGAGTTATGAGTTATGAGTTATGAGTTATGAGTTATGAGTTATGAAAGCTGTTACCTATCTCGATTCCTCAGCGGCTTCAACTGCGGATAGCGACTCCTTTTTGCCTGTTCAGGTAGGGTGGGTGGCGTGAGATCCATACTAGGATCACGTTCTGGTAGTCCAGTTTTTGGGCGACTTGAGAAACGGTTGATCTCATCCGGTGTTGGTTTATAGTCATCTTGGTTAAACTTGGCTTTTTTCTCATATTCAGTGCGAGAGATATGACGGCCTAATACCTCGTCAAAGACGTAGTTTTCAGCAATACGTTTATCATGTTCTTCACTGATAAGATCAATTTGGGATTTGTTTGCTTTAGCCCATACAAACTTCTGCTTGAAAAAATCAATTACAAGAGTTGTGAAGCGTTTAAAAATATTATCCTGACGTGGAATAGCCTGTTTTCTCTTAACACGTTCAGGGGCGCTTCTGGATGCCCTGTTTAGGGGTTGAGAGGAGGATGTTTTCAGAATAGTATTTGTTCCAGAATCAGAAATACTGACCAATGGTTTCTTACCAGCAACAACCTTACTGACTTTGGATTTATCACGATAGGATTTAACACCTCGCATACGAGTATGAGGAGGTGGTGCTACAAGTACAGGTCTTTGCGTTTCATTGGCAGAAGAACTGGAGCTTGTTTTTGGTAATACAATCTCTTCTGGTTCAGCAAGATGTGTAATCGTAAAGCTTCTGACATCAATGACGATTTCAAGATCAAGTTCGCTGAATGTTTTGTAGACTTCAACTGCTTCCTGCTTGGCAGCGTCACGAACAGCTTGTTCTGTGGCTCTTTGTTCCTGAGCCGCCTTACTACGCCATCTGGCACTATGGATACGTTTCATTGCAGGGCGGTTTGTTTCAGCGGCTTTAGCAAGCCATAGCGCTTGTTCTTCATTGTCCAGAGCAGCCGCCGCTTTTTCTAATGCCTCTTCATGCTGGGCCTGAAGGGAACGATGGTCAATACGTTCTGATGAACCTGCGGCTTCGAGATAGCTGTTAGCCATAGATGCCCATGACTCACGCCACAACACAGACATTTTTCTGTCGTTCCAGCTTCTTTCTTTTTTACCAAACCCTTCCGGGCCAATGGTTTTTAACGTCAACATAACGTGAGCATGTGGGTTGTCGCTATCGAGATCATGGAAAGCGATATCGGCAATCATGCCTTTATCAACGAAATTTTTCTGACAATACTCAAGGACAAGTCTTTTCTTGTCGTCATTGTTTAACTCGGCAGGTATGGCAACATCGAAATAACGGGCTGTTTGACCATTTTGCTGGCGCTCGACCCTTTCAACTTCATTCCACAATGCTGTAGAGTCTTTTACAATATGTTGAGGAGCATTAACGGGTGCTAATATGAAATGTCCGTATAAATCGGTACGGCGGCTATAATCATACGTATCGCCTGTTCTTTCATCTGTTATCCTTGTACGAGCATGATAAGCAGCTTTCGCAACGGAAGATTTGCCATCACTTCGTTTCACAATTTTAAAATCAAGATGAAAAATAGCCATACAATAAAAACAACCTCAATATAAATTTAAATATCAAACCAAAATATAAATCTCCAATGTGACTATGCTGGTTTTAGTTTTTCGTAAGAAAAACTTTGGTGTTGACGTTGACCTTGCTTTTAGCCTGCGGCAGGCAACCGTCGGTAGACCCCACACGCTGCGTAGCAGTGTATAGGTGGGCATTGCTTTATTTTTATATCTCCTAAAGGAGCTAAAAATAACGACAATGTATAAAGTTATCTTACTCTTAATTAATAACACTAGTTTTAGTATCTGTTAATTTAAAAGGGTAGGAATCGGATAAACGGTTGAGGTAGGACAATAATATTGGGTTTTGGTGTTTAGAAAGCGCCCGTAAGGGCAAAAGTAGTCTTTTTATTTCCCGCCGTCAGGCGGGAAAGAATAATTTAGATAAAACAGTGTAAATAACAGACGCTTTTATGTGTTGCACAATTTACAGGTTAAGGAAAAAATTTAGAGTTTAAAAACAACAGGTAAAATGTTTTTCATTGATTTGATAAAATAAGTAACGTGGAGAGTGTCAGGTATATTATGTTAGTGGTTGCACTCGTTTGTGTTGCATGATTTTATTTTTAGCTTACTCACATTTCATTTTTAAAACCAAAATGCCATTTTTTCGGGATAAATCCCATCATTGACAGGGCAAGCCTGTTCAACTGTTGATTGTTTACAACAATCATACAGCGCAGCTCATAGGGCTTTCTATGATTTGAGTTTTCTGATACTTTTATTATTCCTCTATAATTAAAAGTGAGATGATCAATGAGAGTAAAATCTATACTGGTAGCTTTACTGGGTTTTTTGCTTCTACCAGCACATGCAGCAGAACTTCCCTCCAAAGTTCAGGGTGTGGAAGTTGGTGAGCTAACTTGTGCGTGTGAAATGAGTCAAGAATCTAAACTCATTACAGGCGAAAAGTTGTTAAATAAGGTATCAATAGCTTGTCGTATCGATAAAAAACAAGCTATCAAAATGGTTAAAATGTTGTCATTGGTTCCCGAAGCAAAAAATGTAGCTTATAATTGTTATGATATCGAAAGAGACTATAACAATTTAGATAGATCTTTGAGATAACTTTTTGAAGTTCCTCTATTGATATTCGTCTAGTATTTGATACTAGTAAGTGAGTAATCAATAGAGGATATCCAAGTATGCAAAAAAGATTTTTTTTAATTATCATTTTAATGTTTTCAAGTCATACATATGCTTCACCAAAGCCAATAGAAGCTGAACAACTAAATAGTAAAGCGCTTATGGCAGAGGCTGAATACAATTTACTACCACTATCACTTGTTTTTGTTGATGGTAAATACAACAAAATCTATGTTGATGAGAAATACGACCAATATTCTCCGATATTTCAAGAAAATCGAATCGACTATTTCTTTTCCTTAAAGAGAAACGGAAGATTGGAAGAGGATATAAAGAAAGGTAAAGACTACATAGCAAATAACTCTTGCGAGGAAAATCAAAGCTCGTGTGTTTATATTATGAAAAGAATAATAGATATGAATAAACTTGCCATAATGGTTAACAATGGCTATTCAAAGAGTGACATAAAAAAGGCATTATTTAACCAGAAAGAACTAAATTACAATAAAAATCTTCTAATGAATAAGTATATTGAACAATATAAAGCAATAATGAATGAAAAAAGCAGAGAGTGATGCTCAGTAATTTACTACTGAGCATTTCTAAGTGTTATCTACTCAACATGGATGTTGTATATGGTCTTTTCTTTTGGAAGAGGTTCCCAAGGTTGAGCATACTGAAGTTCGATTTGCGATAAACCTGAAGAAACAGCAATAAAATGCATTGTCGTTTTACCACCACAACCCAAAAGTTTTTTACTCTGGCAAGCTGAATCTTCATCATACTGACTGCCAACATATGCAACATTATCGGGAAGTTTTCGTAAAATCCATGAATATCCAGTCGTTGGATTAGATTTAAGTTCAATTTTGAATTGAGAACCTGTTTTCACATTAACTTTATTAGAGTGGTTATCTGCGGCATTTGCGGAACAAGCAAAAGCGGAAAGAGCCATTAAAGAAAATATTGGTAATAACTTCATATTAAACCTCTTATGTCGAAAAATAATTATATATCTTATTCAGATATCCAACAAAGTCAAAGCAGGACTATTGCTAAATTGTATGATTTTGTTAATTAGTAACTAATGGTACAGAATTAGGAGGGAGCAACTATGATAAAAAGAGGGTTTTCATTGCTGGAGTTAGTATTGGTTCTTGGTATTGGCTCAGCTATAACATTTATGAAGTTTCAAGAAATGAAGTCCATGCAACAACAGGTTTTAGCCCGTACAGTGGGAGAACAGATCAGGCAAATAGGAAACGCTGTTAATGCGTATGTGAGTATTCGATATGACAAGATTTCGACCATGGAAAATGCAGCGGGTACGGGAGCTGATCCGGGACCAAGGGATTGCGCAAATGATATATGTGAAATCTCTTACAAGACGCTAATTAATGAAGGGCTTCTGCCTGTTTCCTACTCAGGTAGTAACGCCTTCAAGTCATCTTATAGAATCATTTTAAGGCGAGATGGTAATTCACCTAACTATATAATTAACGGTCTGATTACGACATCGAAAGCATGGGAAGAGAACAATAATGTCAGGTATGACTTGTTGGGCAAGGCAATGCAATCTGCCGGAATAGATAGTGGTATATCTAAAAATGGATCTATTATTTATGGATATCAGGGAGGATGGAAAGAAGAAGCTGGCAAGTTTACCAATATTGATACAAAGGGATTGCTGGCATATCGTGTAGGATTCAATAGTGCTTTATACTCTATATATTTACGACGGGATGGAACTTTACCTATGACAGGTGATTTAAATCTCGGTGGTAAGAGTATTAATAACATTAAGGATCTAAAAGCAACAGGTTCAATTGAAGCAAAAAGTGCAACACTTAATAATGATCTACTTGTGTTCGGAAACTCAACAATGCTTGGTGATATTACGTCTTTAGGCTCCAAGGTCAATATACAAAATGGTGAGTTAACAATTGGTCCTCGTGCGCAAACACGTCTTTTCGCAAATGGTGATGCTTACTTAGGTGGCTATACCCGAATCCAAGGGGATGTTGATATTAATGGCTCTACAAATGTAGGGAGTACTTTACGTGTTAATGGTTCTGCTCTAATTGAAGATTATATCAGAACAAGAAGTTATGTTGAGGCGGCGGGAAATATTTCGTCGGGTGGCAGCATAAGTGCTAGTGGGAATCTGAACGTCACGAAAGACCTATATGCAGGTTCGTTATTTTCTTTTGGCAACGTAGAAGCATATGGGACTACAACGTCAAAATATTTGAAACCAACATCTACAGAAACAGAAAAGTCTCATTGTAGCCCAAATGGTTTGATATCTAAGGATTCGGAGGGGGGGCTATTAACGTGTGTTAGTGGAGTATGGAAATCGCCAACCCCACTTGCTGCCTCTGGTATTTTTGTCACTAACAGCAATAAATACTATCCATGTTCATTTCCAAACAGAGCTACAGGGACTTGTTCTTGTTCTCCGGGTCTTACTGACTTGATCATCAATACAACATCAAGTACGCAGTGTTCTGGAGGACAGAATGATCATTGCACTACATCGTATACTTATTTTCATGCATGCTCTTAAATATCTAGTGAGTTTGAGTATAAATCAACAAGATTTTAAGTAAAACCAAGCCGAGAGGCTTGGTTTTAGGTATATAGATTAGGCGTTATCTTTGATCGTTGCTGTTGTTCCATTTGTTTTAACGGAAGCGATACCTGTATCGCGGGATTGCTTCGATGCGTACATCTGGCTAGTGCCGATTACCTGATGATTGGCCGCTTTTAGGTTAAAATAAAACTTTCCATTAGATGAATCTTTCAGTTCGTATCGTTCATTAAGCTTGCAGTTTGCCTGAACCGATGCGATGCCATTTTCTGCAGAGCTTTTGGATGTGTAAAGTTCACTGGTCAGGATGACTTCTCCATTACCAGCTTTGAGAACAAATTTATACTGACTATTAACACTTTTATCTAATTCGAACCAACCAGCCATATTAACTCCTTTCAAAGGTTTTTATTACACTGATACTGATCAAAAATTATAGTACTGGAAGCCAGAACTGGAGAGTCAAAACGTTTGTTTCTCCCACCCTCACATTATAGAGGCAAAGCTCAACCATTTTCCCTTCAATATTCATCAGTGGATACAATGTGTTTAGCGTGGTCCCTAAACTATTATTCCAGTTGCAAAGAGTCATTTTCGAGCTATTTTCACCATCAGGAGAAAAAAAGACCGTTTGCTTTTCTCCTGAGTCATTGTATTCAACATTGAGTGTTAAGGTTTTTGCTTCTGCCAGTTCCGGGAATTTTTTGGGTGTTAAGCTTACCGAAACAGATAAAATTTCAGTTGATGGGATAACGTAAGTTCCTTCAGCAAGAAGTGTACGGCCTCCAAGGCGTGCTGTGATAGTCATAGTTCTTACCTGTTAGTCATGTAAAAGAAATGAATTGCAGCTTATACTTTAAGTCTCAATGTTGATTTCGCTTCACTTTCCCATCTTTGAGGATAAATGTAATTTCTCCATCCCAGAACTCTGCGATGAATACCTGTTCTCTTTCTATTCCAGATTCTTTGAGTAGGTTATCGAGCCACTCTTCGTCTTTCTCAATGCCGTTGAGTTCTGAAAGGCGTGCTCTTCCATCTTTCATAAGGATTATTGACGGCATTTTACCGCCTTCGCAAACCACAGACAGAGATCCACTTGGCTCTATTTGTGCGTAGCGTATTTCCTGAAATGAATGTACGCCCTGAGAGTGGAGTTGAGACGCGACATTGATGATATCTATTTTATTGCGACGCCTGAGTATATTTTCCATCAAAAACTTTCCGTTTTTAATGATCGGGATTGGCTCACCAATGGTAAATGACCTGAAAAACCAGACGTGTTTACTTACCCAATTGAGTAAAGAAATAAGAGCAACACCAATAAACAATGTAATGATGTATTGATGCATAGGTATAGCATCACTGTATATAACACCACCTATAATCCCGCCAAGAACAAAGTTCCCGATGAAGTCAACTGGAGTCATTTGTGAAAGCTGGGTTTTGCCAGAAAAGTTCAGATGAGATATGACAACAACAAACCCGATAACAAACTTAAGCAGAACAATCCCGTAATATTCCATGTTTAAGTCCTTGCCTTTGTAAGAGGGGCATAGGCTATGCCCCTTTTTATAACTTTAGCTTTTAACTTTGTTGTAGATGTATAGAACAACGATAGCGCCAATTACTGCCACGACGAAGCTACCAAAGTTGAACCCATCAACCTTACCGAATCCGAAGAACGTGCTAATGTAGCCTCCTACAACAGCACCGACGATCCCCAGAATAATGGTGACGATAATCCCTACGTTTTCTTTACCCGGCATAATCCATTTTGCGATGATACCCGCGATAAGGCCGAAGATAATCCAAGATAAAATACCCATATTGGCTCCTGTAATTACTGTTTGTTTTCAGTTGGGGTAGAATCAGCTTGTGCTGGGGTATTATCCTTTTTCATGCTGTCTTTGATTTCCTGTGTCTTAGCTGCAGCATCAGTTGCCAGCTCGTTAGCACCGGAGATGGCTTGTGCCTTAATCTGTTCAGCCTTCTCTACTACTTGATCGCTTTTTTGTTTAGCATCGGCTTTAACTTCATCTCCTTTCGCTTTAGCCTGATCAGCTAAAGATTGTGCTTTAGCGTCAGCTTCTGCTTTGATGGATTTTGCCTTTTCAGTGAGTTGATCTGCTTGCTTATCGGCTTCCTGCTTAACAGCATCAATATGCTTATCCGCTTCGTCTTTAATGGATGAAGCTTTGTCAGCAGCAGCATCTTTAATCTGGCTGGCGGCTTCCTTAGCTTGATTAAGGTTGCTATCCACTTTCTTATCCGCGTCATCACAACCAGCGATGAGAAGGGTTATTGCTGCAGCCAAAATCGTTTTGTTCCATAACTTCATAGAGAATCCCTCTTTTATTCGTTTTTGGTATAAAAGTAACAGTTCTTTGTAGAGCACGTTCACGGTTGCCAGTGTTCGCAACATTATTTTTATTTTATCAAATATAATGACATATTGTGTCAGGTCAAGAAGATACCCGCTTTCATTTGAAATGGTTCTTATCTTCAAGAAAAACGATAGTTAAGTAATAGTAATTTAATCAATAAGTTGGCAGTTAGTCATGGTTACTAAACAGGAGATTTTTATGGGCAATTTATTTACGCGTATCTTATTTGGAGCAAGATGGATAATGGCTCCGGTATATCTGGGACTATCTGCCAGTCTGATAGTTTTAGCCTATAAATTCTTTGTAGAGTTGTATGAGATAGTGTTGAATGTAGCCCATTACAACAATGAAGAAATAATACTTAGCCTCCTATCACTTATCGACTTCGTTCTGATCGGGGGATTGCTTGTTATGGTGATTTTTTCCGGCTATGAAAACTTTGTCTCACGGTTGAATGTAAAAGGAGCAGATAATGAGTTGTCATGGATAGGAAAGATGGATGTGGAATCTCTAAAAAATAAGGTTTTCTTTTCAGTAGTTTCAATATCTACTATCCATTTATTGGGTGTTTTTATGGAGTCAAAGAATATTCCTAATGATAAAATAATCATGTATATGGGGCTTCAACTTTGCTTCGTTATCACTGCCCTGTTAATGCAGGTATTAGAGAAACTGTCTAAAAATTGATTGGCAACATATTCGGGTGAGCTATCTTGCCCGAATGGAATTTATCAGAAACACTCAAACTATCTTTTTTTAAACCCTGTCTCAATCTTACAAATATTTAAGAAAATTAGGCAATATAAAATTTCTTTTTTCCATTGACTTTACTTAATCATAAAACGAGTTTATTTATAGTTTAGCAACTCAATAATAAACAAGGAGTTTGAGATGGGGAAAGAAGAAAATGTATTCATGAAAAATAAAGAAGGAAGAAAGCTTCGAGCCGAAAAAACTTTAGATCAAAAAATTGCATCTGCACAGATGCGTTTGAATCGTTTAAAGAGTAAGGAAAGATCTCTGACCAAGAGTGCTGAGACACGCCTGAAGATCATCCTTGGCGCTGAAGTAGCTAAAGCTGTGGGGTGTAAAGTAGAAGAGGTGGACAAAGAGTTTGTATTAGGGGTGTTATTACAAACTTCGAATTTTAATGCGGAGGCTAAAGCAAGAATTAAATTGCGAGGAAAAAGGTTTCTTGAAGATATGGTAGGAAGGCAGAAATAACAACATTTTATTTATAGTACATATAAAAGTTAACCAATTCAAATCCTATTCTATTTATGATATAAATATCATCATATTAATTGAACTTGACCCGCCATCTCCGGACAGCTTTTGTATCTTAAGTTAACGATGCCCGCTGTTGCCGGTATTCTCGTGGAGAGAGGTCACTGTGCGGGTAGTTTTCATTGTAATGCGTTAACGCTGCTGCAAGGTTTTGCAGGGCTTTCTCACATCCGGTTTTGGCATTAACGCGATTTAGTCTTCCTTCATCGTCTTCACCAACCGACCCGCCATGCCATTACACCGAGGGTTGATCGCCCCTGTTGTGCAGTGATTTTCTCCCGATGAATCTTAAGTTTACGGACTTCTTGCCTTAAAAGGATCCCGGTCATCTCAAAATTGGCGTTAGTGTTAGACATATTCAAGCCTATCTATTATCTGGAGATACAGCTACTGTCTGGTGTTTCAGGGGGCTACATCATCCAAAAATATGTACATCCTGTTTTATTTTTGGCGTTTTTTTACATGATTTGCGCATAATCCATTGGCTATAAAGTTCTTTAAAATCAATCATATATTAATTTGTGTGAATTTCACATAACTTTTTCTGTACACACATGAAATTTTGTTTATTATGTATATAAGATCAGGTTAAACCCAAGGTAACGAGAGTAACGAAATGACAACAGTTATTGCAACAGAAATCAAAAGCGAAAAAATACATTTGCGTATAACTCCCTCTCAGAAAGAAACTTGGAGAGCCTTAGCTGAAGCTCAAGGTGTTAGTTTGGCTGCTTGGATTGAAAATAAAATATCGATAGCTTTAGCATCAAACAATGACACTTTCCAAAAAGAAAAATATAAACTTATTTCTCTTTTTTCTGGTTGTGGCGGGATGGACTTAGGTTTTTGTGGTGGGTTTTCTGTACTAAATAAACAATATAAAAAAACAAAATTTGAAATAACTTGGGCAAATGAATTTAATCCTAATGCAGTTAAAACATATAAAAAAAATTTCAGCCATAATATAGCTGAGGGTGATATTTGGGAACTTATAGATTTAGTGCCTAACGAATGTGATGTTTTAATTGGTGGGTTCCCTTGTCAAGATATATCTATCAATGGCAAAAGAGCGGGCGTCGATGGTAAACGTAGTGGTTTATATCTTGCGATGGTGGAAGCAGTCAAACGCTCTCGCCCAAAAATTTTTGTCGCCGAAAATGTTAAAGGGCTTCTTATGAAATACAACGAGGAGTCGTTAGCTCGTGTTATTAAAGATTTTAGCGAACTCGGTTACAATGTTAGCTATAAACTTTATAATTCAGCTAATTTTGGAGTTCCTCAAACGAGAGAGCGCGTTTTTATAGTCGGGACTCTACACGGAAATCCACTCTTTAAAGAACCCGTTGATATACTGCATAAAAACGAATGGTTGACTTGTTATGATGCAATTCATGATTTAGAAAATATCGATGAAGATCGTATCTTTAACCATATCTGGAGTAAAGCAAAAAAAAGCCCAGACCAAGGAAGTAGGCGTTTGAAAGAAGATAAACCATCTCAGACCATAAGGGCCGAATGCCATGGTAATATACAATTTCATTATAAACTGGACAGACGTATCTCAATGAGAGAAGCCGCTCGTCTTCAATCATTTCCTGATAACTTTGTTTTTGAGTCAAATTTGAGAGAAACTGAAAGACAAGTTGGAAATGCAGTTCCTCCTGTTTTAGCTTGGCATTTAGCGCAAGCCGTTGAGGAATATTTAGACAAATTATAATAATCCATTAAACTTATTGATACCATGATTAGTAAAATATACTAATCATGGTACCCTTTATCCTCTCAATACTCAATCTCGGTAAATAAAGTCTCAGATGGTATCCATCCCACCGCATAAGAATCAGCCAAATTTAGCCAGTATTTGATTCTTTCATTTCTGTGTATAATTACTCCCCAATACTCTTCAAATAATGCATCTTCTAATTCATCAAAAGCTTTAATCATCTCTTTTTCTATATCTTTCAATGCTCTTTCAAGATAATTTCCACCTCTTACTGGTGATGCTCGCATAGCGACACTTCCTGCGGAAAATAAATCCCTAGCCTGATTGCACAATATTCCATAGTATGTGAGGAGAAACATAGTCACATCATCATATTTTCCTGATGCGCGGCTTGATTTAACTATCTGCGGGCAGAGCACTGCTGATTCTGCTCTGTATTTCCTCTTTTCTGGCTGGGACAGTTTAGTATATAATCTGACCTCTAATGGTAGAGTCCTTTCATCTGGTTGATCATCAATCCACCAAAGCCTTTCACCGGGTTTCAATCTATTCTTTGCATATTTTCTAATGAAAGGCATTTTTTCTTCCGGGCTTAACACTCTAAAATCATTATAGGCTATATTCAATTTATCAAATAACGGCTCTTTAGCATTTATTTCCACCTCAAACCTTGGAACATGTGATGTTCTTACATGCATTATGCATTCTTCATAGCGACCCCATTTAGCATCGGGTACACCGCCAGTTTTTCCAAATAAGAGATATACATAATCTACTCCTTGCTTTCGACTTCCCTCAAAGATACTGTTTGCTATTGATCTCCATGTATTGTTATCTGAGTATTTTACCTCTACACCAAAATTTCCAATAATTATATCCGGAAATTCTTGCGCTGGGGGACTCATGTCTACAGACAACCCCATTTCAGTTAATAAATCACCTAAAACTTCCCTAACCCTTTGCTCAAATCCTCTCGAGTTGTGATATTTACTTGATGTATTCAGATCCTGAGAGAGTCTTTCAGTCGCCTTCGTGAGTAGGTTTTCAAAAAGCATGCGTTCGATCATTTTCTTCTACTTCTTCCTTATCCGTATGTATCACTAGATTACAACGATATACGCCTCCGTCACAAGTTAGAAAGAATTCATAAAAATCATAATGATAAAGGCTATGCTTGCACGGGGAGCCACTGAATTACAAGATGATGTATCTGAAGCCTCAACTCGCACCTCAATGTGTGATGTATATACAAAATTCTTTTACGAAAGATATAATGCCTGTTGTTAGTGTTGTTTTTCACTCATCTCTTCTGTTAAAATTACTTTTATAATATTAACAGCACTGTATTTTTGTAAGGTATACTATGACATCTACTAATTCTAACAGTGCATCATGCGACAATATAAAGTTCAAATATTATCTTTATTTTTTATCTTTGTGGATTTTATTTCTATCTGTTTCAATAATGTCCTTTGATTGGGTTTTTATTGAAAGATTGGTTAGATTTATTTTATTGAAGTATACATTTGAGGATGTATTTAACAACTTTAACAAGTTAAAAGTCAGGAACTTTGTTTTCATTTTCTGTATTTCGATGGTTTTTTCGGGTATTTCATCTGTAGTATATTTATTTTCATCGTTATCAAGAGGTTGGGGAAGCACTCATAAAGTGAGTAACGTTAAAAATCAAACGCATGAACATCTTGAATTTTTAACTACTTATGTTATGCCTCTTGTATTCACTGACGTTAATAGCAAAAGAACAGTAATCAACCTGCTGCTGATGATTTGTTTTATCGGTGTTATTTATGTCAGGACAAACAGATTTTATGCCAACCCATCGTTGGCAATACTTGGCTTCAGGTTATATAAATGTGTTATTAAAAATGATCCTTCTGGTAAGGAGTACACAGTAATATGTAGGGGGAAAATGTCTAATGATTGTCAAGTTAAAATAAAGAAAATTGATGATGATACTTTGATCGCAAAACTTATTTGATCTTATCAGGAGTCATGTTGAATGAAAAATGAATTAAAGGCCTTCGTTCAAAATAATGGTCTTACAGGTGAGATGTTTTTCATCATAAACGATAATGACAACTATATTTATCGACGTGTTATTTTACATGATGAAAATACTGAACCTCTCATCACTGAAAATTTCAAAAAATCTATCACTGATGAAATTATAAAGAGAATATCTATTAACGATAATGGTGATGCAATAATAGATAATATCACGGATATGAATTATGAACATAAAGGTGTTTACTATTTTGATATCGCCAGCGAAGATAAAAGCACTATCATTAAAATAATTGAAGAAATATCGTCGTTGACAGTTGCTGACAACCCTATTGACTTTAAATTCAATGACGTAAATCTCGATAACATTATTGGTCTTGTTTATCACATGAGTGATGGTGATAAAAATATTTTTTTGTATCAACATAGATACCCCAATTTTTTACACAAAAAATCAAGGCTCTCATTTTTAGGTGAGGGGGATGTATTAGTTCCTATACCTTACGATATGATAAACATATCCAAAGTAATTGATTTTTTTGTTTTTGATGGAATTAGTTATGCTATTAACATTAAATTATTAGAAGAAAGATATGGACTTACTCAAGTAATTGACAATATGGTTTCTGAAGTAACTCCAAAAATCATTGAAATGGAGATTGTCAATAAATCTGTCTTAGCCGAGCCAGAGAAAATCTTCGACGATATGAAAGATGATCGTGGTTTCATGAGAAAATTAGCCAGAGTTCTTAAAAACGGAATATTGGAACTAAATATCGATGTTAACATTGTTAATGAGATAAAGACTAGTTTCCCCACAATAGGAAGGAATATTGATATAATTAATGATGATAATGGTATACAATATATAAAGCTGACAAGTAAAGCACGCAAAAAAGCTTTTATCAGATTGTTGAATGATGAAGCCGTACGTTCAGTCTTAACACAAAAGCCATCGATTGCACAAAATCACAAACCTGAAAAAAATATCACTCCCACATGATGTAATAAATTCGTAAAAAAGGGCCTCTCAGCCCTCTTTTTACAACGAACTGTCAGTCTTTAAAATCGTAAGGTCGTAATATCCCTTTACGGTTGGCATCAAGATAGTCAGCCCACCACTGTAACATTAGCCTACGTTCATCGAGATGTTCAGCAAGGTGGATGTAAGCAGCGCGAACGTTATTACGCTCTTGATGGCTCATCTGACGTTCAACAGCATCTTTTGACCATAAACCGGACTCGATCAAGGCACTGCAGGCCATAGAGCGGAAACCATGTCCACAAACTTCTGTTTTGGTGTCATAGCCCATTTTACGAAGCGCGTTGTTGATAGTGTTTTCACTCATGGGCTTATAGGCATAATGATCACCAATGAAGATGATTTCCTGATCTCCACTGAGCTTCTGAATTTCTCTCAAGGTGGCTAAAGCCTGCTTGCTTAATGGAACAAGGTGAGGGGTTTTCATCTTAGAGCCACGGCTGGAGTGTTTCACCCCTTGAAGTTCGTCACGTTCTGCAGGTATCGTCCAGAGCGCATTCTTGAAATCAATTTCAGACCAACGGGCAAAACGCATCTCACTTGAACGAACAAAAGTCAGTAAAGTGAGTCGAACAGCAAGGCGGGTTAGCTGTCTTCCTCTATAGCTCTCAATGCGGCTCAGAAGCTCTGTAATGCGTTCAAATGGAAGAGCCGGGCGATGGACTCGTTTTGCTGTTGCAATGGCACCTGCTAAGTCCTGTGCAGGATTACTATCGATAATACTGTTATGAACAGCATATCGCATGATAGCGGTGATACGTTGCTGGAGACGAGCAGCAATCTCAAGATGCCCGGACTTTTCAGCCGCCTTAATAGGTTGGAGTAGGTCACGGGTTTTGAGGTCGGTAATATTTCGTTTACCAATAACAGGGAACACATGATTGCTCAGGCTGTTCATTACCCTTTCAGCATGTGTTTCTGACCATTTGATGTTGCTTGCATGCCAGTCTCTGGCAACGGTCTCAAAAGCAAGAGCGCCGCTTTGCTCTACCTTTTCAGATTTTTTCTTTTCAGAGGGGTCAATACCAGCAGCAATTAATCTTCTGGCATCATCTCTACGGTTACGGGCATCAGCAAGAGATACAGCAGGGTAGACCCCAAGAGCCAGTAGCTTTTGTTTTCCTGCAAAGCGGTATTGTAGACGCCAGTATTTGGAGCCATTAGGATGAATAAGAAGATGCATGCCGTTGCCGTCAGTGAGCTTTACAGGCTTGTCGGCGGGCTTGGCATTTCTTACTTTGACATCAGTGAGAGCCATCGTTTACCCCTCCCTGTGATGGTACAAAACGTATCGAACTAACAATACCAACAGATATACCATCAAGGCAATGTGGATGTTGATGAATGTTAGTGAACGTCTTCGAGGGGGGTAAAGTAGGTAGTTTGTTGACTTTAAAAAGAAAAACGGACGTCAATGGACGTCCGTGTATGAATAAGTGGTGCCCGGACTCGGAATCGAACCAAGGACACGGGGATTTTCAATCCCCTGCTCTACCGACTGAGCTATCCGGGCAACGGAGCGCATTAAACCGCAATCACGTGAGATCGTCAATACTAATTCAGAAAAAGCGGTTTAACTGCTCAACTTTACGGCAATATGCTGGCTTCTGGGGACGCTTACGTTAACGCCCCACCCGCACGACACTGAGCAAACCGCAGGATATCTTCCGCCAGACGGTGCGCCGTATCCACGTCCGCCTGACTACGGTTCACCAGCATACGGCTCAGGCAACCTTCCAGGACCAGCTCCATCTGCTTCGCCACCATTGCCGGGTCATCCACTTCAAGCGTGGTCAGCAGCTCGTGCGTGAACTCATACGCTGCTCGTTTTTGCCGATCGGCCAGCTGATGAACAGGGTGTCCAGGATCGGGAAAGTAGGTGCAGGCGGCGATAAACAGGCAGCCGGGATAGCGGTTGTTGCTTACACACTCCGTCAGCGCGGTATAGCGCGCCAGCAGCTTTTGCTCTGTGCTCAGCTCTTCGTTCAACAACAGCTGCCTGCGCCAGATATCTACCTGCTGGCTGAGGTAGCGCAGGGCATCGTAAATCAGCGCCTCTTTATCCGGCCAGAAGCGCTTAAGTTCATCCAGAGGGTAATCGATACGGTCGGCGACCATCTCAAGCGTGGTGCTGGCGATCCCTTGAATCTCAAGTAATTGCAGGGCTTGTCCCAGTACGTCTTCGCGTTGCACGGTTATCTCCTCCGCTATTCCCAACGGTTTGTCCCGTCTAAAGTGTTGTTTACGGTTGGCGATTGCGCAAATGCGCGCTGAAAGCCGTTGCGTCCATAAACCCGGTTACGCGCTGCGCTGGCTGCTCATTCCCCTCTTCATTGAAGAAAAGGATGGTAGGCAGGCCGAGCACGTTAAGCTGCTTCAGCAGGGCTTTATCCTGCGCGCTGTTGGCGGTTACGTTTGCCTGAAGCAGAACGATGTCGCTCAGGGCGCGCTGTACCTGCGGATCGCTGAAGGTGTATTTTTCAAACTCCTTGCAGGCTACGCACCAGTCGGCATAGAGGTCGAGCATGACCGGTTTACCTTTCGCCTGTGCCAGTGCGTGGTTGAGGTCATCCACGTTTTTAACCGGGGTGAAATTCAGATGCGCCTGCGCCTGGGCACTCGGGGTGCCGAACGCCCAGTCCTGCAAAGGACGAACGCTAACCAGCGCGGCGGCCAGCAGAAGAATTTGCACCAGACGCATCCACGGTTTTTTCGCCCCCAGACTGACGATGAACGCCCAGCTGAAGAAGGCCACGCCAAGCATCGCCCACAGGCGAATGCCCCAGGCGTCACCGATGATACGCTCCAGCAGGAACACCGGCAGCGCCAGAATGACAAAACCGAATGCAGTTTTCACCGTCTCCATCCACGGGCCGCTCTTCGGCAGCAGGCGATTGCCAAACACCGTCACCAGAATCAGCGGCAGGCCCATGCCCAGCGCGTAGAGGTACAGCGTTCCGCCGCCGAGCCACATGTTGCCGCTCTGCGCAATGTACAGCAGGATGGCGCTCAGCGGCGCGGTGGTGCAGGGAGAACAAATCAGCCCTGCGATAGCCCCCATGGCGAATACCCCGCCCGCAGAGCCGCCCTGCTGGCGATTGCTCATCAGCGTCAGGCGGGTTTGCAGGGAAGAGGGCAGCTGCAGGGTGAACAGACCAAACATCGACAGCGCCAGCAGGACAAATACCGCTGACAGCCCAATAAGCACATAAGGATGCTGAAGCGCAGCCTGGAACTGCAATCCGGCAGCGGCGACCACCAGGCCAAGCGCCGTATAGGTTAATGCCATGCCCTGCACGTAGATAAAGGCCAAAAGCAGCGCGCGGGCGGTGGAAAGACGTTGTCTGCCGCCCAGCACGATGCCAGAGATAAGCGGGTACATCGGCAGCACGCAGGGGGTAAAGGCGATGCCAATGCCAATCAGTAAGGCCCAAAGCGCTGAGAACGGAAGGTCTGTATTGCCTTCGCTCCTCTCGCCGGAGGGGGGCGGAGAAACGGCGACAGCCGCTTTCACTTCGCTGAGCGGTACGACCTTCGTTTCCGGCGGATAGCAGAATCCGGCGTCGGCACAGCCCTGATAGGTCACCGTCAGCGTAGCGCCTTTATCCGCCTGGTTCACCGTGACGGGTACGCTTAAGCGCTGACGATAGATTTCGCTTTTACCGTAGAACTCGTCCTCGTGCCACTCGCCCGCGGGCATCTGCAATGCACCGACGTTAGCCTTTGCCGGCGTGATGCTGACCTGCTTGCGGTAGAGGTAGTACCCCTCTTTTACCTGCCAGGTGAGGCTGAGCTCGTGCTGGTTCTGCTGGAAGTCAAAAACGAACGCCTGGTCGGCAGGAATAAAGTTCGAACGGCCGGGCGCGTCAAACAACCCGGCAAAAACTGACGTGCTGCACAGCAGCAGGATCAGCGTAAGGAAGCGTTGAGCCATGAGAGATAGTCGTTATCGCCGTGGACCACTGGCAGCACCAGCAGTTCCGGGGTTTGGTATGGATGATGAGACTTGAGGCAGTCGAGGAGCGCCTGCTGATTTGTCAGATTGGTTTTAAGCAACATCTGGACTTCATACTCCTGCTCCAGCTTGCCTTCCCAGTAATAAAGGGAGGTAGCGCCGGGAAGCAGCGTGACGCAGGCAGCCAGTTTTTCGGCCAACGCTTTGGCGGCGAGATCCTGGGCAGAAGCTTCATCAGGGGCGGTACACAGTACAACAACAGCATCAGGCGTGTTCACAAGCTGACCTCCTCATCACGAAAGTCTTCACTATATCACGCAAGGCGTCTGGTCATTAATGAAACGGGCCGCAGAGCGGCCCAATTTTAACTATTTTTACAACGGCTAACCGTTTACAGCACAATGCCGCCGATGATAAAGCCGAGGACCACGCAAAGCGTAATCGCCACCACGCCCGGGATAAGGAACGCGTGGTTAAACACGTATTTACCGATACGGGTTGAGCCGGTGTCATCCATCTCAACCGCGGCGAGCAGGGTTGGATAGGTGGGCAGAACGAACAGGGCGGAAACGGCCGCGAAAGAGGCAATCGCCGTCAGCGGCGTAACGCCCAGCATCAGTGCCGCAGGCATCAGCGCTTTGGTGGTCGCCGCCTGGGAGTACAGCAGCGTCGCGGCAAAGAACAGCACCACCGCCAGCAGCCACGGATAGTTGTGCAGCAGGTCGCCTGCGACGGTCTGGATATCGCTGATGTGCGCTTTTACGAAGGTGTCACCAAGCCACGCCACGCCCAGTACGCACACGCAGGCGCTCATGCCGGATTTGAAGGTGCTGGCGTTCAGCACTTCGCTGGTGTCGATTTTGCAGGTGATGCTAATCAGCGTTGCGATGGTCAGCATGAACACCACAATCGCTTCGTTACGCGGCAGAACCGGGTTCTGGATGAGGCCTACCGTGTCGCTGATGGCGGTCGCGTAGAACATGACGGCGACGATACCAATCAGGAACAGCAGCACGGAGCGTTTTGCGTGCGGCTTCAGCCTGAAGACCTGGCTACCGCGCAGGCTCACTTCGCCTTTTGCCAGACGCTCCTGGTAAACCGGATCGTCTTTCAGCTCGGCACCGAGGAAGTTGCACAGCACGGCGGTGATCATTACCGCAATCAGCGTCACCGGAATGCAAATAGCCAGCAGCGTCAGGTAGCTCACGCCCATCGGCTCAAGAATACCCGCGAAGAAGACCACGGCCGCGGAAATAGGCGACGCGGTGATTGCAATCTGGGATGCCACCACGGCAATAGAAAGCGGGCGGGACGGGCGAATACCCTGCTCTTTCGCCACTTCGGTGATCACCGGCAGCGTGGAGAAGGCGGTGTGGCCAGTACCGGCGAGAATGGTCATAAACCAGGTCACCAGCGGGGCAAGGAAGGTAATGTATTTAGGATGGCGACGCAGCATACGCTCCGCCAGGCTCACCAGGTAGTCCATACCGCCAGCGACCTGCATGGCCGCGATAGCGGCAATAACCGCCATGATGATTTCGATAACGTCAAACGGGATGGCGCCGGGTTTAATCTGAAAGATAAGGGTAAGTACGAGCACACCGAGACCGCCGGCAAAACCGATGCCGATACCCCCGAGTCTTGCTCCCAAATAAATCGCCAACAGGACGATGACGAGTTCTGCTCCAAACATAAAGACCTGCCTTGCTCATTAACAAGTTGATATTGAATTGTTGTGTTTTGGTAACGCCCATAAAGAAAAAAGGCACGTCACAAGTGACGTGCCTTTCGGAAGCTTAGCCTGAACGGTTACTGTTCGCTTTCATCGGTATATCGTTTCGCTTTATACGCCGGGTGCATCAGGTTCTGGGCGGAGAAGATATCGTCCAGTTCGGCTTCGGTCAACAATCCTCGCTCGAGAACGACCTCACGCACGCTCTTACCGGTTTCGGCACAAATCTTCCCGACGATGTCGCCGTTGTGGTGGCCGATGAACGGGTTGAGGTAAGTGACGATCCCGATTGAATTGTACACGTAGCCTTCGCACACCTCTTTATTGGCGGTGATGCCGTTGATGCATTTTTCCAGCAGGTTGTAGCAGGCGTTAGTCAGGATATGAATGGATTCAAACATCGCCTGGCCAATCACCGGCTCCATAACGTTCAGCTGCAGCTGACCGGCTTCGGAAGCCATGGTGACGGTGGTGTCGTTACCAATAACCTTGAAGCAAACCTGGTTCACCACTTCTGGCACCACCGGGTTCACCTTGGCTGGCATAATGGAAGAACCCGCCTGCAGCTCTGGCAGGTTGATTTCGTTCAGGCCAGCGCGCGGGCCGGAGGAGAGCAGGCGCAGGTCGTTACAGATTTTGGACAGCTTCACCGCCAGACGCTTCAGCGCGCTGTGCACCATCACGTAGGCACCGCAGTCGGAGGTAGCTTCAATCAGGTCTTCGGCAGGCACCACCGGCAGGTTAGACACTTCCGCCAGCTTCTGTACCGCCAGTTGCTGATAGCCATCCGGCGTGTTCAGGCGTGTACCGATGGCGGTTGCGCCCAGGTTCACTTCCAGCAGCAGTTCGGAGGTGCGCAGCAGGTTTTTGGTCTCTTCGTTCAGCAGCACGTTAAACGCGTGGAACTCCTGGCCGAGGGTCATTGGCACCGCGTCCTGAAGCTGGGTACGACCCATTTTCAGAATGTCCTGGAACTCAACGGCTTTACGCTGGAAGCCATCGCCCAGCTGGTTAATCGCGTCCACCAGTTTCACCACAGAGGCATACACCGCGATGCGGAAGCCGGTTGGGTAGGCGTCGTTGGTGGACTGGCATTTGTTAACGTGGTCGTTCGGGTTCAGGTACTGGTATTCACCTTTCTGATGGCCCATCAGTTCCAGGCCGATGTTTGCCAGTACTTCGTTGGTGTTCATGTTGACGGAGGTACCCGCGCCGCCCTGATAGACGTCAACCGGGAACTGATCCATGCACTTGCCGTTGTTCAGCACTTCATCGCACGCGGCGATAATCGCATTTGCAGCGCTTTTAGGAATGGTTTGCAGCTCTTTGTTCGCCAGAGCCGCGGCTTTTTTTACCATCACCATGCCACGCACAAATTCAGGGATGTCGCTGATTTTGCTGTTGCTGATGTAGAAGTTTTCAATCGCTCTCAGAGTATGAACACCATAATAGGCATCCGCTGGAACTTCCCTGGTACCCAACAAGTCTTCTTCGATACGAATGTTGTTTAACATGTGAACCTTCTTTTCAAGCTGCCGATGGATTGTACTAAACACACAGTATATATGTGGTTTTGAATATTTTCTGACCGACGATTATTCCCTCAATCGGCCTGATGTTCGAGATCATATGCTGATGATAGCGAATTGCCGTAAGCTGGATCACTTATTATCGACCCGATTCCATGATAATTATTAATCTGTGAAATGGGTCACCGCTTTAATATTTCCAAAAAAAATATCCGTGCAAACCGATTGAATTTTGGCTAACCGTCTCCATCTCTAACCTACGCGCTTCGCGAACACATTCAGACAGGGGCCCGAAGGCACCTGCCACACAGGAGATGCCAGTGCGCTGGATACCATTTATTGCTTTCTTTCTCTATGTTTACATTGAGATTTCGATTTTCATCCAGGTTGCCCACGTGCTGGGCGTCCTGCTGACGCTGATTCTGGTGATCTTCACCTCCGTCATCGGCATGTCGCTGGTGCGTAATCAGGGTTTCAAAAATTTCCTGTTAATGCAGCAGAAGATGGCCGCAGGCGAAAGCCCGGCAGCCGAAATGATCAAAAGCGTGTCGCTGATTATTGCTGGCCTGCTGCTGATCCTGCCGGGGTTCTTCACCGACTTCCTCGGCCTGCTGTTGCTGCTGCCGCCGGTGCAGAAGCACCTGACTCTGAAGCTGCTGCCGCATCTGCGATTCAGCCGTATGCCGGGCGGTGGGTTCAGTACCGGGCCGGGAGATACCTTTGAAGGGGAATACCAGCGCAAGGACGACCAGCGTGACCGCTTAGATCACAAGGACGATCGATAAGGAATGTTAAGCCCGGTAAGCGTCGCGCCACCGGGCTTTATTTCACAGGCTGCTCCGCTTCAGTAAGAACGCCCACAGCCCCGCCAGCACGACGATAGCGTACACGCTCTTCCAGCCCACCATCGCCAGTAGCACCAGACACAGCACACACCCGACGGCCGCCAGCGCCTTATAGCGTCCCTTCAGCAGCCGACAGCCCGCCAGCATGCACAGCAGGTAGATCATGATGAAAATACCGTTGGCGTAAACAATCAGCGCGTCAAGGTTGATGTCGAGTAGATAAATGCCCAGGGAACTCACCGCGCAGCAGCCCAGTACGGTATTCAGCGCATTTATCGGAAGCTGCCGTGCAGAAAGGCGAGCCAGGCGGCTATCCGGTTTATAAAGTGCCTGAGACCACACCAGCCGGGCGAAGCTCTGAATATAAATATTGAGGCTGGCAAAGCAGGCGAGATAGCCGATTACGCAGGCCACCCACAACGCTTTTACGCCAAACAGCTGCACCACGATGCCCGGCAGCGACGCGGCGGCGGCTTTATCGTCACCGAACGCGTTGAAGTGCAGCACCAGTACGGTACAGGCCCAATACACGGTGCCCGCCAGCAGCAGGCCAATCATCAGGGCGCGCGGAAAATCACGCTCGGGCTGTTTAAATTCGGACGCCAGGTGAGCGAACGCCTCAAGGCCGACGAAACACCAGAACATGACGGATAACGCAGCAAATAGCTGCGGACGATCGATATCGTTCACCGCGGGGAAAGGAATATCCGCCAGGGTAATGTCGCCCGCAAGCCAGATGGCGACGATCAGCGCGACGATTAACACCGCGACCAGCGTTTGCAGATTGGCGCTGGAGCTGGCCCCGCGTGAGCCGACCCACCAGATAATCGCCAGCGTACCCAGTTCAGCCAGCAGCAGCTGTTGGTCGTGCCAGCCAAACAGCGCCTGTCCAAAGCCGGTCGCGATATGCAGGGCCGCCGGAAGGCCGACGGGGATCACCGACAGAAACAGCCAGCCGGTCACGCGCTCCAGCCGCGGACCAAACGCCATACCAACAAAATGCGCTACGCCGCCCGCGCTCGGGAAGTGCCGGCCGAGGATGGCAAACACGATTGCCACCGGGAATACCAGCACGATAAGCACCGGCCACGCCCACAGGCTGTTATTTCCTGCTACCAGCGCCGCCAGGGCGGGAACCGCAAATACGCCCGTACCTAACAATGACGTTGAGAGTAGGCCAATGCCCTGCGCCAGCCCCAACTCCTGCCTGAGTCCACTCATTTACCTCGTCCTGCCACCGTCAAAAGAGAGTCGATGGTAACACTTTCGCAAATTTTTTTTCGGCTACCCCTTGAAGGGGTAAAAAGCTATCCCCATCTCTCAGGGCACTAGCCGGAAAACCGCATGCGGACCGGCGTCATCCATAACTGATAATGACTTTCTCAAAGGAGAGCTATCAATGAGTATTCGTCCGTTACATGATCGTGTGATCGTCAAACGTAAAGAAGTTGAAACCAAGTCTGCTGGCGGTATCGTTCTGACCGGTTCTGCAGCAGCAAAATCAACGCGTGGCGAAATCATCGCTGTCGGTAAGGGCCGCATCCTGGAAAACGGAACTGTGCAGCCGCTGGACGTTAAAGTTGGTGACATCGTCATTTTCAACGATGGCTACGGCGTGAAATCCGAGAAGATCGACAATGAAGAAGTGTTGATCATGTCCGAGAGCGACATTCTGGCAATTGTTGAAGCGTAATTAACGCACGAAACTGTACGAATTTGAGGAAATAAGAACATGGCAGCTAAAGACGTAAAATTCGGTAACGACGCTCGTGTAAAAATGCTCCGCGGCGTAAACGTACTGGCAGACGCAGTGAAAGTCACCCTGGGCCCGAAAGGCCGTAACGTAGTGCTGGATAAATCCTTCGGCGCGCCAACCATCACCAAAGATGGTGTTTCTGTTGCACGTGAAATCGAGCTGGAAGACAAGTTCGAAAACATGGGTGCGCAGATGGTGAAAGAAGTTGCCTCTAAAGCGAACGATGCAGCAGGTGACGGTACCACCACCGCGACCGTACTGGCGCAGGCGATCATCACCGAAGGCCTGAAGGCTGTTGCTGCGGGCATGAACCCAATGGATCTGAAACGTGGTATCGACAAAGCTGTCGCGTCCGCTGTTGAAGAACTGAAAGCGCTGTCCGTACCGTGCTCTGACTCTAAAGCTATTGCTCAGGTTGGTACCATCTCCGCTAACTCCGACGAAACCGTAGGTAAACTGATCGCTGAAGCGATGGATAAAGTCGGTAAAGAAGGCGTTATCACAGTTGAAGACGGTACCGGTCTGGAAGACGAACTGGACGTGGTTGAAGGTATGCAGTTCGACCGCGGTTACCTGTCCCCATACTTCATCAACAAGCCAGAAACTGGCGCCGTTGAGCTGGAAAGCCCGTTCATCCTGCTGGCTGACAAGAAAATCTCCAACATCCGCGAAATGCTGCCAGTACTGGAAGCCGTTGCGAAAGCAGGCAAGCCGCTGGTTATCATCGCTGAAGATGTTGAAGGCGAAGCGCTGGCAACGCTGGTGGTCAACACCATGCGCGGCATCGTGAAAGTGGCTGCGGTTAAAGCACCTGGCTTCGGCGATCGCCGTAAAGCGATGCTGCAGGATATCGCTACCCTGACCGGTGGTACCGTGATCTCTGAAGAGATCGGTATGGAGCTGGAAAAAGCGACCCTGGAAGACCTGGGCCAGGCGAAACGCGTTGTGATCAACAAAGACACCACCACCATCATCGACGGTGTGGGTGAAGAAGCCGCTATTCAGGGCCGCGTTGGTCAGATCCGCAAGCAGATCGAAGAAGCAACTTCCGATTACGACCGTGAAAAACTGCAGGAGCGCGTGGCGAAACTGGCAGGCGGCGTTGCGGTAATCAAAGTGGGTGCTGCAACCGAAGTTGAAATGAAAGAGAAGAAAGCTCGCGTTGACGATGCCCTGCACGCGACCCGTGCTGCGGTAGAAGAAGGCGTGGTTGCTGGTGGTGGTGTCGCTCTGGTGCGTGTAGCCGCTAAACTGGCTGGCCTGACCGCTCAGAACGAAGACCAGAACGTGGGTATCAAAGTTGCGCTGCGCGCAATGGAAGCTCCTCTGCGTCAGATCGTATCCAACGCCGGTGAAGAGCCGTCTGTGGTAGCGAACAACGTGAAGGCGGGTGAAGGTAACTACGGTTACAACGCTGCAACGGAAGAGTACGGCAACATGATCGACTTCGGTATCCTGGATCCAACTAAAGTTACCCGTTCTGCCCTGCAGTACGCGGCATCTGTAGCTGGCCTGATGATCACTACCGAGTGCATGGTGACCGACCTGCCTAAAGGCGACGCGCCTGACTTAGGTGCTGCTGGCGGTATGGGCGGCATGGGTGGTATGGGCGGCATGATGTAATCATGCTGTTCTGAACCTCTCAGAACGAACCCCGGGCAGCGATGCCCGGGGTTTTTTATTGCCCGTCGAGCCGTTACTCAAACAAGATGTGCATTTCGGAAACGCGGGGATTCCGGCACACCACTAAAAACGATCGGGGGCTAAAACACGATATCCCAAAGGTTATTATCAGAATTCATTTAAGATGTCGGAGGAGTGCCGGGCGGAATCTGGCTCGCAGAAATGCTCAGCATTTTTCTTTTGGTCATCTTTTTAGTATAAGGTTTACACGCGGACAACTACTGTCCAGCTTATTGAAAACGAGGAATAACATGCGCATAAAAGTCTGTGCAGGGATTGTAGGTGCAGCATTGCTGCTGGCGGGTTGTAGCACCAGCAATGAGCTGACGGCAGCGGGCCAGAGCGTTCGCTTTGTGGAAGATAAGCCGGGCAGCGAATGCCAGCTGTTAGGCACCGCCACCGGCGAGCAAAGCAACTGGATGTCGGGGCAGCACGGCGAAGAGGGCGGCTCTATGCGCGGTGCGGCCAACGCCCTGCGTAATCAGGCTGCGGCAATGGACGGTAACGTGATTTACGGCGTAAGCAGCCCGACGCAGGGGATGCTGTCCAGCTTTGTGCCGACCGCCAGCCAGATGAACGGCCAGGTCTATAAGTGCCCGAACTGATAGCCTTTTCCCTCTCCCCGCAGGGAGAGGGTTAGGTAAGCTAGCGTTGCCGAAGCTGCAAATCCAGCGGCGTCTTGCTCGGCTCTCCGCCAATCTCGCGTGCCAGCTTCGGCACCATATAACCTGAAACCAGCGTTAACAGCTCGCGCATAATCTGTCGGGCCTCGTCATCCGTCACCATGAAGTGTGCCGCACCCTGTACGCGATCCAGAACGTGCAGGTAATACGGCATCACGCCCGCATCAAATAAGGCATTGCTGAGATCGGCCAGCACGCGGGCGCTGTCGTTTACGCCGCGCAGCAGTACGCTCTGGTTGAGCAGCGTGACGCCCGCCTTACGCAAACGCGCCATCGATGCACGAAAGTCTGCGTCAATTTCATTCGCATGGTTGATATGGTTCACCAGCAGCACCTGCAAACGGGACTGTTCGAGGCGCGTGACCAGCGCGTCGGTAATACGCGCCGGGATCACGATCGGCAGACGGCTGTGAATGCGCAGACGCTTAACGTGCGGAACGGACTCAAGCTGAGTCAGCAGCCAGTCCAGCTCATGATCTTTAGCCATCAGCGGATCGCCGCCGGAGAAGATGATCTCATCCAGCTCCGGGTGCGCCGCGATGTAGTCCAGCGCCACCTGCCAGTTGCGCTTGTTGCCCTGATTTTCGGCATACGGGAAGTGACGACGGAAGCAATAGCGACAATTTACCGCGCAGCCGCCCTTTACCAGCAGCAGGGCACGGTTGCGGTATTTATGCAGCAACCCCGGTACCACACTGTTCTGCTCCTCCAGCGGATCGGTGCTGTATCCTGGTGCCGTAATAAACTCGTCCTGAGAGGTAAGCGTTTGTTTAAGCAATGGATCGTCAGGATTCCCTTTTTCCATGCGGGCAACAAACGCGCGGGGAACGCGCAGGGCGAAAAGGCGCTTCGCCTCACGGCCTGCACGCAACGTTTCATGCTGTTCGAGGTCTAAAAGACGCAGCAATTCATCAGGACTGGTGATTACATCGGCAAGTTGCGATAACCAATCTTCTCTGGACGGGGTGTTTAGGGTTACAATATGCGCCATTTTGTGGCTTAGCTACCAGTTAACAAATTTAGAGGGCCTTATGGCAACGTACTATAGCAACGATTTTCGTGCTGGTCTTAAAATCATGATGGACGGCGAACCGTACGCGGTTGAAGCCAGCGAATTCGTTAAACCAGGTAAAGGCCAGGCATTTGCGCGCGTTAAGCTGCGCCGCCTGCTGACCGGTACCCGTGTTGAGAAAACCTTCAAATCTACTGACTCCGCTGAAGGCGCTGATGTTGTCGATATGAACCTGACTTACCTGTACAACGACGGTGAGTTCTGGCACTTCATGAACAACGAAACCTTCGAGCAGCTGTCTGCTGACGCGAAAGCGATTGGCGACAACGCCAAATGGCTGCTGGATCAGGCTGAGTGCATCGTGACCCTGTGGAACGGTCAGCCTATCGCCGTTACGCCTCCGAACTTCGTTGAGCTGGAAATCGTTGAAACCGATCCAGGCCTGAAGGGCGATACCGCAGGTACCGGCGGCAAGCCAGCAACGCTGTCCACCGGCGCTGTGGTAAAAGTGCCGCTGTTCGTTCAGATTGGTGAAGTGATCAAAGTGGATACCCGCTCCGGCGAATACGTATCCCGCGTGAAGTAATTTACGTCATGATATAAGGCGCAGCGCCCGCTGCGCCTGATTTTGCAGGCAGGGAAGATGAAACGCACCGTTAAAATTCTGCTTCTGTTAGCGCTCTCCGGCGCCATTCTCTCCGGTTGCAACACCGCGCGCGGCGTGGGTGAAGATATCCAGGATCTCGGCCATATCATTTCCCATGCGGCCAGCTAATTCCGTCTAATTTTCCTAAAAATTCTTCCTTTTCCGTCAAACGACAAGATCTTGTCTATTCTTAAGTTGCTATACACAAAATAACTTTGGCTATAAAAGGAAGATATTATGGTTAAGAAAACAATTGCAGCGATCTTTTCTGTTCTGGTGCTTTCTTCGGTACTGACTGCATGTAACACCACCCGTGGCGTAGGGGAAGATATCTCCGACGGTGGTAACGCTATTTCTGGTGCAGCAACTAAAGCTCAGAACTAATGAAAGCGACGGTACGGCGCCTTGTTTCACCGTACCGTCAATTCTCCGCTTCCTGTAGCGATAAAAACGGGGAATAGCGCGTATCCATATGCAGCTTCATGCGGATGTTGCGTTTGTACGTATATACCGTCTTACCGTTAATACGTAAATTGCTGGCAATCTTCTGGTTGCTTGCGCCATCCATCCACAAAGTCAGCACTCTCTCTTCCTGACGCGTCAGCAGCGGTGCCGCAACTTTTGGTATTTCCGCAGTGGCGCATGACGTCAGGGCGTCATTGATAACCGTCGCTAATCCTTCCAGATCGGTATGCTTCGACAGCGAAGACCATACCGGGTAATGCGCAAGATAATCCGTCATCTCCTGCTCCTGCCCCGACTGCAGCAGTATAAAAGGCAGCGTTTCGCTGGCAATCAGCAGGGAAGAGAGCTGCTGGAAGTGATGCATATCCTGCCGAAAGCTATATAAATCGGCGATCACCAGCGAAGGCTTCCATTGCAAAATATGCTCTCTGGCAAGAAAGAGATTATTTAACCCGGTTACGACGAATTGACCCGGAAACAGGCCGGAATGATTGAGCCATGCTTCAAATCCCGTGCGGGTGAAGTGACAACGGTCAACCAAAAGAATTTTGAACATAAAATATTCGCAGTCGGCTAGTGGTTTGGCTTCCTGCCATCAGAAAGCCTAACATCATAGAGAAGTCGGATGAGTTATAAATGCCGGAACTACGTGCCTTACAGAGGCTATTTCTTGCCTTAACGCGTTCAGCAGAAAAGGATTGAAAAAAAAATTCACGCTAACCAAAATAAGAGGCTCAATCTCTGCCTTGCGGGACGACCCGTAAGCGCATCACTCATCGGGGACGGCCCCAACTTGTCGTTAAGTTAAGGAGCCTGTTATGTCCTGGATCGTTCTTGTTATTGCCGGTTTACTCGAAGTGGTATGGGCGATTGGCCTGAAATATACCCACGGTTTTACCCGCCTGACGCCCAGCGTTATTACCATTGCCGCGATGATTGTCAGTATCGTCATGCTTTCATGGTCGATGCGCACCCTGCCCGTAGGGACGGCTTACGCTGTCTGGACGGGAATTGGCGCGGTAGGCGCTACCATTACCGGCATTCTGCTGCTGGGGGAATCCGCGAGCCTGGCGCGTATTGCCAGCCTCGCATTGATTGTCGCGGGTATCATTGGGTTAAAACTCAGCACGCACTAATGCGGCTGTTTCACCCAGATTAATTTCGTCACATCAAACCCTTGCCGGGTCGCAACGTTAAGCATCTGCTGCTTCATTTCCGCAGAGATCGCTGGCGTGCGGGAGAGGATCCACAGGTAGTTGCGATCCGGCCCACAGATCAGCGCGTGGCGGTACTCTCTGTCCAGCGCAATGACGTTATACCCGCCGTAGAACGGGCCGAAGAAGGAGACCTTCAGCGCGGCGCGGTTCGACGCGCCGGTGAAATAGGCCTGACCAACCGACTGCTGCCACATCTGCCGATCCGGGTTATAGCCGCGATTAACGACCTGGATCCCGCCGTCATCCATCGCGCTGTAGGTGGCCGTGACTTTCTCTAAACCGCGTTCAAATTGATGATCCATACGGGCGATTTCATACCACGTACCGAGGAAGCGCTGTGCGTCGAAGTTGCTAACCACCGTAACGCCGGGCGGGGGAGTGGGGGAACTGCAGGCCACAGCTAAAAATGCGGCCGTCACGACGGCAATAACGGACAGAATGCGCATAAGAATTTCCTTACCGTTTTTTGTTAAGTGTAGATGACGGCAGGAAAATGTGGATGTGGCCGGGTAGGGTGAAGCCGCTACCCGGCAGTGTTTTACTTCAGCGCGCTCAAAATACGATAACCCGCGTCAACGCGCGCCGGGTTGGGGTAACTTTTATTCGCCAGCATCACGATCCCGATCTGTTTTTCCGGAATAAAGGCCACGTAGCTGCCGAACCCGCCAGTCGATCCGGTTTTGTGCACCCAGGAGGCTTTTACAGGCGGTGCCGGAGGAACTACCTCGACCGCCGGCAAGGCGGCCAGCGCCACCTTGCCGTCACTCCCCTCGACCACCGTTTTGGCCTCCACCGGCCAGTTGAGCATCTCCCAGCCCAGACCCTGGTACATTGAACCTATCCGCCAGTAGCGCGACTGCGCCAGCGCGATGCCCTGCTTAAGTGAGGCGTCAGCGACCTTCTCCGGTGCCATGTTTGCCATCACCCAGTCTGCCATATCCTGCACGTTGGTTTTGACGCCATAGGCTTCCGCGTCCAGCATTCCCGGCGAAACGTGAACGGCTTTACCATCACGGTAGCCCCAGGCGTAATTTTTCTCTTCCGCTTCTGGAACGTTAATCCAGGTGTGATGCAGCGCCAGCGGTTTAAATACCCGCTCGGTCATTGCCTGCTCGTAACGCATGCCGGAAGGTTTAACCGCCAGCGCCCCGAACAGGCCGATGCTGGCGTTTGCATAAAGACGCGTTGTGCCCGGCTTCCACTGCGGCTGCCACCGTTGATAGAAGCGCAGCAGGGAGGCGTTATCCGTCACCTCATCCGGTACCTGTAGCGGCAAACCGCCGGCGGTGTAGGTCGCCAGATCCAGCATCCGAATGCCCTGCCACTGCTTGCCTGTCAGCTCAGGCCAGTATTTGGTCACCGGATCGCCCAGCGAAATTTCACCGCGAGCGACAGCATCCCCACCCAGTACCCCGGTGAAGGTTTTACTTATAGAGCCCAGCTCGAACAGGGTATCTGGGGTGACCGGTTTGTTGGCCGCGACGTCGGCTTTGCCGAAGGTGTAGTAGTGCGGTTTACCCTGATAAATAACGGCCACCGCCATGCCGGGAATGGACTGGGCTTTCATCAGCGGCGTAATCGTATCCGCGACCACCTGCGCCAGCTGTTTATCCGACACCGGCGCGGCCAGAGCAGAGCAAGAAACGCCGAGCAGCAGGGCGCAGCAAAGGGATTTTTTCATCATCAGTAATCTTCCGTAATAGCGAGTCAAGGGGATGCCCGGGCCCGTCAGACAGGCGTAGTCTGTTGGATTTGACTGTATCTGACAAACGGTTAAATTTAGCATTAGCTGTTAATTTTTCTAACGGATGAGGCCATGACGCGAAGCTATCTCCCCCTTAATTCGCTTCGAGCCTTTGAAGCGGCCGCAAGGCATCTCAGCTTTACGCATGCGGCCATTGAGCTGAACGTGACGCACTCGGCCATTAGCCAGCATGTGAAAGCGCTGGAGCAGCATCTGAACTGTCAGCTGTTTGTCCGCGTTTCGCGCGGGCTAATGCTGACCACCGAGGGCGAGAACCTGCTGCCGGTGCTGAATGATTCGTTTGACCGTATAGCCGGAATGCTGGATCGCTTTGCTAACCATCGCGCGCAGGAGAAGCTGAAAATCGGCGTGGTGGGCACGTTCGCGACCGGCGTTTTATTCTCCCGTCTGGATGATTTTCGCCGCAGCTATCCGCACATCGATCTTCAGCTTTCTACCCATAACAACCGCGTCGATCCGGCTGCCGAAGGGCTTGATTACACCATCCGCTACGGTGGAGGGGCGTGGCACGGCACCGAGGCCGAGTTTCTTTGCCATGCGCCGCTCGCGCCGCTGTGCACGCCGGATATCGCCGCCGATCTGCACAGTCCGTCCGATATCCTCAGGTTTACGCTGCTGCGCTCCTACCGACGCGACGAGTGGAGCGCGTGGATGCAGGCAGCAGGAGAACTCCCGCCTTCACCAACGCATCGTGTGATGGTGTTCGATTCGTCAGTCACGATGCTGGAAGCGGCGCAGGCGGGCGTGGGCATAGCCATCGCGCCCGTCGATATGTTTACCCATCTGTTAGCCAGCGAGCGCATTGTGCAGCCGTTTGCGACGCAGATCGATCTCGGGAGCTACTGGCTGACCAGACTGCAGTCGCGGGCGGAAACCCCTGCCATGCGTGAATTTGCCGGGTGGCTGGTGGAGAAGATGAAAAAATAAAAGGCCCACCGGATGGCGGGCCTGTTCACCTAGATAGTGACCACGGCAATCAGCGTGACCACCGTCAGAATGGTCGCCAGACCGTAGAAGACCCATTTACCGCTCGGTACATGGATTTTCAGATCGTGCATCGCATGGTGGATACGGTGCAGGCCGCACCACAACGGCAGAACGATCGTCAGGAAGATGAATGCGCGGCCAATAAAGCTGCTCGCAAAGGCCATCACGCGCTCGTAGCTCAGCGCGTCGCCCGGGAACAGCCCCAGCGGCAGCATAATCCCGACCAGCAGGATGATGACCGGGGCAATAATGGCGCTCCACATGCCGCCTGCGCCAAACAGGCCCCAGAAGACCGGCTCGTCTGAACGTTTTGGATTTGGATTGATCACAATAGTCTCCTTACCAGAACAGTGCGACAAAAAGAATGACTACAGAGACCACTGCCGTCACTCCCCAGAGCCCTTTAATGACCGGCTCTGGTCCCATTTTCTCGCCTTTTACAATAATGTTCGCGGCTTTTGGCGCCAGTTCAAACCAGGTTTTGGTATGAAGCAGCGCGGCTGCGAGCACAATCAGGTTCAGAACAACGATGATTGGGTTTTGCAGGAAGCCCACAAAGCTCGCCCAGGCTTCCGGGCCGTGCTTGAGGGCAAAAACGCCGTACATCAGTTCGAGGCTGAACCAGACCGCAGGAACTGCCGTGCCTTCACGCAGCATATAGAAGCGATAAAACGGCAGTTTTTTCCACCAGGTGGACGGCATCGGCCGCACGTAGGCTTTGCGTTTAGTCGTCATCATGCACTCCTTAGCGTGGTTTCAGGGTAGCGATAAGAAAGTCTTTCGAGCTTTCCACCTTACCCTGCTGAATGGCGGCGGCCGGGTCGACGTGCTTCGGACAGACTTCGGAGCAGTAGCCCACAAAAGTACAGCTCCAGACGCCGTTCTGGCTGTTAAGCTGCGCCATACGTTCTTTTTTACCGTTGTCGCGGCTATCCTCGTTGTAGCGGTGAGCCAGCGTGATCGCCGCCGGGCCAATGAACTCAGGGTTCAGGCCAAACTGCGGACAGGCGGCGTAGCACAGGCCGCAGTTAATGCAGCCGGAGAACTGATGGTATTTCGCCATCTGGGCAGGCGTTTGGGTGTTGGGGCCCTGATCCGGCGTGCGCGGGTTGCCGATAATGTACGGTTTAATCGCTTCCAGACTTTCGATAAAGTGGGTCATATCAACCACCAGATCGCGCTCGATCGGGAAGTTGCCCAGCGCTTCAACCTTGATGCCTTTGGTGTAATCACGCAGGAAGGTTTTGCACGCCAGCTTCGGCACCTTGTTGACCATCATGCCGCAGGAGCCGCAGATTGCCATGCGGCAGGACCAGCGGTAGCTCAGGTCTGGCGCCAGGTTATCTTTGATATAGCCGAGCGCATCCAGCAGGGAGGTTTGCTCGTCGTAAGGGACTTCATAGAAAGCGCTGTGCGGCGCGGTGTCCACTTCCGGATTGTAGCGCACCACTTCAACTTTCATTTTTTGCATCTCAGCCATTCGCCTTCTCCTTCTTATCGGCGGCTTCTGCTTCTGCACCGTACACGCGTTTCGCTGGTGGCAGCGTGGTGATTTTCACGTCGCTGTAGCCCAGACGGGTGGTGCCATCCGCATCGCGCCAGGCGAGAGTGTGTTTAAGGAAATTAACGTCGTCACGTTCGGTGCAGCCTTCATCCAGGCGCTGGTGCGCACCGCGCGACTCTTTACGAGCCAGGGCGGAATGGGCCATACACTCCGCGACGTTCAGGCCGTGGCCCAGCTCAATGGTGTAGAGCAGGTCGGTGTTGAAGACGCTGGAGGTGTCGGTAATGCGCACGCGCCTGAAGCGCTCCTGCAGTTCCGCCAGCTTGTCGACGGTTTTCTGCATCAGCTCTGGCGTACGGTAGATCCCGCAGCCCTCCTCCATTGAGAGACCCATTTCGTCGCGGATCTTCGACCAGTTTTCGTTGCCTTCCTGGTTTACCAGCCCTTTCAGACGCTTCTCGACGTCTGCGGCCTGCGCATCCAGCGCCGCGCCGTTTGCTTCGCCTGCGGTTGCGGCACGCTCCATCGCGCGCTCGCCCGCCATGCGGCCAAAGACCACCAGCTCAGCCAGCGAGTTAGACCCAAGACGGTTTGCGCCGTGCAGGCCGACGGAGGAGCATTCGCCCACCGCAAACAGCCCTTTGATGCGGGTTTCGCACTGCTGATCGGTTTCAATACCGCCCATGGTGTAGTGCGCGGTTGGACGAACCGGAATCGGCTCTTTCACCGGGTCGACGCCCACGTAGGCCTTCGCCAGCTCGCAGATGAACGGCAGACGCTCCAGCAGCTTCTTCTCGCCCAGGTGACGCAGGTCGAGATGCACCACGTCGCCGCGCGGCGTGGAGATGGTGTTGCCTTTGCGCCACTCGTGCCAGAAGGCCTGAGAGACTTTATCGCGCGGGCCGAGCTCCATGTATTTGTTTTTCGGCTCGCCGAGCGGGGTTTCCGGACCCATGCCGTAATCCTGCAAATAGCGATAGCCGTTTTTGTTGACCAGAATGCCGCCTTCGCCGCGGCAGCCTTCCGTCATCAGAATGCCGGAGCCGGGCAGGCCGGTTGGGTGATACTGCACGAACTCCATATCGCGCAGCGGCACGCCGTGGCTGAGCGCCATGCCCATACCGTCTCCGGTCACGATGCCGCCGTTGGTGTTGTAGCGATAAACGCGGCCCGCGCCGCCGGTCGCCATGACTACCGCGCTGGCGCGGATCTGGACCAGCGTGCCTTCCATCATATTCATCGCCACCAGGCCGCGCGCCTGGCCGTCGTCCACCAGAATGTCGAGAACGAAGTGTTCGTCGAAGCGCTGAATTTGTGGGAACTGGAGGGACGTCTGGAACAGGGTGTGCAGCATGTGGAAGCCGGTTTTATCGGCGGCAAACCAGGTGCGTTCGATCTTCATTCCACCGAAGCGGCGGACGTTGACGCTGCCGTCAGGACGTCGGCTCCACGGGCATCCCCACTGTTCAAGCTGGGTCATTTCCGTTGGGCAATGGTGTACGAAGTAATCAACGACATCCTGTTCGCAAAGCCAGTCGCCCCCTGCAACCGTGTCGTGGAAATGGTATTCGAAGCTGTCATGATCCTGCGCGACGGCGGCGGACCCTCCTTCTGCGGCCACCGTATGGCTGCGCATCGGGTAGACTTTTGAAATCAGTGCGATTTTAGCGTTCGGATTGGCTTGTGCTGCTGCGATTGCAGCGCGTAATCCAGCCCCGCCAGCGCCTATTACGGCAAGATCGGCTTGAAAAGTTTGCACGACATTCCTCCAGATTTTTGTTTTCCCGCAACGCGATGAGCTAAAGGTCGTTCACCTGCCCGAACGGGCGGTTGCGGAAGCGATTCCACTGCTCCTTTATGGGTAAAACAGTATAACCGCGTAGATGGAAGGGAAATTTGACGTGTTCGATTTTTTTGCTGTTCTGTGCGGTGATTTATCATCGAGATTAATGAATTTCGTCACAGTATTTTTCTGCGTAATGAAAAGGGACTTTTACTGCGCAAAATTTGTCTCTGCTCCGGCTTGCGAGTAGACTTCGTGCCCTTGTATGAAATCGGAGAAAATACTCATGAGCGAAACGGCCACCTGGCAGCCGAGCGCATCCATTCCAAACCTGTTAAAGCGCGCGGCAATTATGGCGGAGATCCGCCGCTTCTTTGCCGACCGCGGAGTCCTGGAGGTGGAAACGCCGTGCATGAGTCAGGCAACGGTCACGGATATTCATCTGGTCCCGTTTGAAACCCGTTTTGTTGGCCCTGGCCACTCTCAGGGCATGAATCTGTATCTGATGACCAGCCCGGAATACCATATGAAGCGTCTGCTGGCGGCCGGGTGTGGCCCGGTGTATCAGCTGTGCCGTAGCTTCCGTAATGAAGAGATGGGCCGCCACCACAATCCGGAATTTACCATGCTGGAGTGGTACCGCCCGCACTACGACATGTATCGCCTGATGAACGAAGTCGACGATCTGCTGCAGCAGGTGCTGGATTGCGCGGAAGCCGAGACGCTCTCCTATCAGCAGGCCTTCCAGCGCCATCTGGAAATCGATCCGCTCTCGGCCGATAAAACCCAGCTGCGTGAGGCGGCGGCAAAGCTGGATTTGAGCAACGTGGCGGATACCGAAGAGGACCGCGACACGCTGCTGCAGCTGCTGTTCACCTTTGGCGTTGAACCCCAGATTGGCAAAGATCGTCCGACGTTTGTTTATCACTTCCCGGCCAGCCAGGCCTCGCTGGCGCAGATCAGCACCGAAGATCACCGCGTGGCGGAGCGCTTTGAGGTGTATTACAAAGGCATCGAGCTGGCGAACGGTTTCCACGAGCTGACCGACGCGCGTGAACAGCAGCAGCGTTTTGAGCAGGATAACCGCAGGCGCAACGCGCGCGGCCTGCCGCAGCAGCCGATTGATACCAACCTGCTGGAAGCGCTTAAGGCCGGTCTGCCGGACTGCTCCGGCGTGGCGCTGGGCGTGGATCGTCTGGTCATGCTGGCGCTTGGCGCGGAACAGCTGGGCGACGTGATCGCGTTTACGGTCGATCGCGCTTAAAGATTAGCCGGGTGGCGCTGTCGCTTACCCGGCCTGTTTCAGATGGCAATTTCCCTTTCCATCTCCGCAAACAACATTAAAAACTGCCACATTCTCTGTACACGGGTCTTTTTCTTAATTTGACTCGTATAGCCACAATATTTGTCTGGTCATCTGCTACCATCCGCGCAGTTTACTTCCTTACCGGATGGCTATATGTCCCACTCGCTTAAAAAGATGACCCTTACCGGGCTCATCCTGATGATTTTTACCTCAGTGTTTGGCTTTGCCAACAGCCCGTCGGCTTTCTATCTGATGGGCTACAGCGCGACGCCGTTTTATATCGTTTCTGCCCTGTTCTTCTTTATCCCGTTTGCGCTGATGATGGCGGAGATGGGCTCGGCTTACCGAAAAGAGGAGGGCGGTATTTATTCGTGGATGAACAACAGCGTCGGCCCCCGTTACGCGTTTATCGGTACGTTCATGTGGTTTTCATCCTACGTCGTCTGGATGGTCAGCACGGCGGCTAAGGTCTGGGTGCCGTTCTCCACGTTTCTCTTCGGTGCGGATAAAACCCAGGTCTGGTCTCTGGCGGGGCTGAGCTCCACGCAGGTGGTCGGTATTCTGGCGGTGTGCTGGATGGTGGTGGTTACGCTGGTCGCCTCGAAAGGCATCAACAAAATTGCCCGTATCACCGCGGTGGGCGGGATTTCAGTGATGTGTCTGAACCTGGTGCTGCTGCTGGCCAGCATCGGCATCCTGTGCCTGAACGGGGGGCATTTCGCGCAGGAGGTGAATTTCGTTTCATCACCTAATCCGGGCTATCAGTCCGGGCTGGCCATGCTCTCCTTCGTGGTATTTGCCATCTTCGCTTACGGGGGGATTGAAGCCGTAGGCGGGCTGGTCGACAAAACAGAGAACCCGGAAAAGAACTTTGCCAGAGGCATTATCTTTGCCGCCATCGTCATTTCCATTGGCTACTCGCTGGCGATTTTCCTCTGGGGCGTCAGCACCAGCTGGCAGCAGGTGTTGAGCAACAACACCACCAACCTCGGCAACATTACCTACGTGCTGATGAAAAGCCTGGGGATGACGCTGGGTAACGCCATGAACCTGACGCCGGAGGTCTCGGACACCCTGGGGATCTGGTTTGCGCGTATCACCGGCTTGTCGATGTTCCTTGCCTATACCGGCGCGTTCTTTACGCTGATCTACTCCCCGCTGAAGGCCATCGTGCAGGGTACGCCAAAGGCGCTGTGGCCTGATCGTATAACGCAGCTAAATACTGCCGGTATGCCCGCAAACGCCATGTGGATGCAGTGCCTGCTGGTGTGCGTGTTTATTTTGCTGGTGTCGTTTGGCGGGGATACCGCGTCGGCGTTCTACAACAAGCTAACCCTGATGGCGAACGTGTCGATGACGCTTCCGTACCTGTTCCTGACGCTGGCGTTTCCCTTCTTCAAGGCGAAGCAGGGGCTGGAGCGACCGTTTGTGATCTTCAAAACCCGCACGGCAACGCTGCTGGCGACTACCGTTGTGGTGCTTGTCGTGGCGTTTGCCAACATCTTTACCGTTATTCAGCCTGTGGCAGAGGCCGGTGACTGGAGCAGCGCGCTGTGGATGGTCGGCGGTCCGATCTTCTTCTCGCTGCTGGCAATGGGGATTTATGAGAATTACCGCCGTCGCCCGACGGCCTGCGTAGCAGACGTCGCGCAGTAGGCTAAAACCCCCTCCCGACGGGGAGGGGGAAAAGATTACAGACTGCCGGCCGGGCGCGAACGCGCCGCAGACGTTAACGTTCGTCCCGTTTTGCGTCCATCCAGCGTTTCCAGACGCATCTGGAACGGCGGGAACGGCATATCAATACCGTGCTCGCGGAAGCCTGCCAGGATCAGCTGGTGGATCTCATGGCGCAGCGGCATACGGTGCCCCATCTCCGCGGCGTAGATACGCAGCTCGAAAATCTGGATCCCCTGCTGCAAATCCACCAGGAAGACTTCCGGTGGCGGGTTGTCGATCACCAGAGAACAGCGTTCCGCAGCGGTATAGAGGATCTGGGTTACCTCTTCGCTGTTGGCATCCGATGGTGCCGGTACGGTCAGCACCACGCGCGTAACGGAGTCAGACAGCGACCAGTTGATAAACTGCTCGGTGATGAACGCCTTGTTCGGCACGATGATCTCTTTCCGGTCCCAGTCGCTGATGGTGGTGGCGCGGGTGTTGATCTTGGTGACGCTGCCGGTTAAATCGCGAATAGTCACCGTATCGCCAATGCGAATCGGCTTTTCAAACAGAATGATCAGGCCGGAGACGAAGTTGGCAAAGATCTCCTGCAAACCGAAGCCGAGGCCTACGGTCAGGGCGGCGACCAGCCATTGCAGCTTTGACCATTCGATCCCAATCATCGAGAAGCCAACCAGCCCACCAAACAGCATGATTAAGTATTTGGTGATGGTGGTGATCGCATAGCCCGTGCCGGGGGTTAAATCCAGATGTTGCAACAGCGCCAGCTCCAGCAGGGCCGGGAAGTTACGTATCAGCTGCGTGGTGATGATCAGCACCAGAATCGCAATCAACACGGCGCCTAAGGTGATTGGCTCAAGGCTTTCCACTCCCTGCACCGTAGAGGTTACATCCCATAAAGAGATGTTCTCCAGGAAGCCAAACGCGGAGTGGATTTCCGACCACAGGAAGATAACCGACAGCAGGGCGACCAGCATGAGAATGGAGCGCACCAGCCGCAGGGACTGGGTGCTGATGGCATCCAGATCCAGCTCGACTTCATCTGCGTCCGTCGCCCCCTCGGTACTGTTAACGTGGTTCGGCTCTTCTTCGCCGCGCGCGCGCTGGGCCAGGATTTCCGCACGACGGTGTTTGGCACGGTCAAAGGCCAGCCGACGCCGCTGGATCAGCATGCCGCGGCGAATAACGTGGTACACCACCAGCAGCAGGAACCAGATCGCAACCGACGTTTCCAGACGGGCGAGCAGCGCCTGCGCCGTGGCAAGGTAACCGACGGCCGCCGCCAGCATCGCCGCCAGCGGCGCGCCGAGCAGCAGGTTCCACAGCAGACGGTTAAACATGTTATCGCCAGTGCCGGACTTATCGAGATAGAGCGGGATCCCGGCGCGCTTCAGGCTGAGCGTCACCACCGCTAGCGCCCCGCAGATCAGCATAAAGCACAGGCGCCCCAGCGATCCGGAGAACTCCCGGTCATTGAGGTTATCGAACATGATCAGCGCCATAATCAGCGGCACAATCAGCCCGATACTCATCAGGTAGTAGCGCATCGCCCGCGCAACGCGGTTTCGCGGCCAGCCAAAGTGGGCGATAAACAGACCGTTTGGCCGCGCGAACGTGGCGCAAATCATCACGACCCACAGCAGCGGCACGGTGGCGGTCACGCCATCACCAATCGCGACGGCGAGCGGGTAAGGCCAGGCTTCGCGCAGGCCGTATCCAAGCGTCATCCACAGCACCGGCAGCGGAGACGCGACAAGAATCGACCAGAACACCGTGCGCAGCGTCAGCCAGAAGTGGTCCTGGGTCACTTTCCCCACCCGGGCGCTGGAGCGCTCAAGGAAACGGGTAAAATGGCGACGGGAATATATGCTGAAGCCCACCAGAATCAATGCCCCCAGCAGCGGGAAGATGGTTTCCTTGCTGGTAATCATCATCACGCTGGCGAGGCCCAGCTGGCTAAAGGTGTCGAGCGAAATGAGGCGGCGCAGATCCTGCACGATCTCAATCGGCCAGGCGAAGGTCATCGGCCGCACGTCAGACGTCCAGAAGAGATAACGATGCGTCGCCTCGTTCACCTCTTTCAGCGCGTCCTCCAGCTGGCTATTGGAAACTTTCAGCTTGGTCAGCTCCAGGATCAGCGTATCGCCACCCTGTAGCAGAGAGTTCAGCAGCTCACGCTGGGTGCGCAGCTGCGCTTCCAGAATACGGCTCTGCTCGCCGGTGAGCGGCTTTCCGTCGGCCTGACGGATCTGGCGGATTTGCGGCTGCTTGTTGAGAAGATCTTCATAGTGCAGGCGCTGAACGCGCAGCTGCGCCATTTCGGTATCAAGCTGCTGCGGTTTCGGCATCTCCGGCAGGCGAGCAACCTGGGCGCGTAACGCCTCGCCCAGCAGGTTCGACGCGCCAAGCCACTGGGACTGCTCGCGCAGCGTGTTGAGCGCCTGACGAACCTGGAGCGTCTGATTGGTGGCCTGACGCTGCTGCGACGCGACCAAATCCATTCGCTGCGCCTGCTGATTCAGCGCGGCGGAAAGCTCGCGGTTAACCTTAAACTGATCGACGATGCCGGCGGGCAGGTTTGCGCTGTTTTCGGCCAGCAGCTCGGTGCTCTCCAGCGCACGTTCAGCTTCACGCTGACGCTGGCTGTTGAGGTGATTTCTCAGGGCCTGGAGATACGCGTCAAGCTGCTCGCTCTGCTTTTGCGCCAGCTCGGAGCGCATACGCGACAGCTCCTGGCGGTTGTTAGCGGAAAGCTGCGCCAGCTCAAGCTCATCGACCAGCGCTTTGAGTCTGGCGGATTCCGCCTGAAGCCCAAGATTTTGCGCCTGGTTTTGCGGCGTGCTGCCTGTCTGCGCCCCGAGACGGCGTTCCACCTCGTTCAGCTGACGGCGGGCATCGGTCTGCTGCTGCGGAAGCTGGCTGAGCGAATCGGCAATTTCACGCGCCCGCTCCTGCTCCTGCTGCGCCTGGCGGCTTTTTTCCAGAAGCTGGCTGCTGACCTGGAGGATCTCCTGGTTCAGCGCCTCGGAGGTCATGCCTGCCGGGACTTCGCGTGGCTCATCGCGCAGGTTAGTTAACTGCGAACGCAGGGTCTGTGAGAGTTTAGGGAAATTGTCGATAACCTGCTGATACTGCTGCGCGCGCTCGAGGGAGCCTTTCCGCTCCTCAAGCGCGTTCAGTGCAGACTGGAGCGACTCAACGGCCTCCGGCTGAGCGGGTTTCGCCGCCTTTGCCTGCTCCAGCTCCTGGGCTATCTGTTTGGCGTCGGGGGCCGTCGCTGCGTACGCCCCCATGCTGAGGCACCAGGCCATCAGTAATACGATAATCGGGCGCACGTCAGCGATCCTTCTGTTGTTAGCCTTCGTCTTTTTTGTCGTCAACCAGCGGGCTGGCGTCGTGTTCGGCTTTGATCTCTTCTTCAGACAGCGGCGCAGGCTCTGCATCCGGCGTCACGAAGGTTTCGGTAGAGATTGCCAGAGGCTGGCCGAGTTTGGTCACTGACAGGCTCTTAAGCTCATCAACCAGGTTAACTTTGCCCGGTGCGAACAGGTTAATCACCGTTGAGCCCAGCTTGAAGCGGCCCATCTCCTGGCCTTTCAGCAGGGCAACGGAGCCTTCTGCTTCACCGGCAGGCCACGTCCAGCGCTTGATCACGCCTTCACGCGGCGGCGTAATGGTGCCCGCCCAGACGGTTTCGATGCTGCCTACAATGGTCGCACCCACCAGAATCTGCGCCATTGGGCCAAATTCAGTATCGAACAGGCAGATGACGCGCTCGTTACGGGCAAACAGGTTAGGGATGTTTTGCGCCGTCAGGTGGTTTACGGAGAACAGATCGCCCGGCACGTAGATCATTTCGCGCAGGATACCGTTACACGGCATATGAACGCGGTGGTAGTCGCGCGGGGAGAGATAGGTGGTGGCGAACGTACCGTTGCGGAACAGGTCCGCCATCAGGTAGTTCCCGGCCAGCAGCGCTTCGAGGCTGTAGTTATGGCCTTTCGCCTGCAAAATTTTGTCGTCTTCAATTTTACCAAGCTGGCTGATCACCCCATCCGCAGGCATGACCAGCACGTTCGGGTCGGTATTCAGCGGGCGCACTTCGTCGCGCAGTGGGCGCACGAAAAATTCGTTAAACGTTCGGTAGCTGGCCGTATCCGGCTTCTGCGCTTCCTTCATGTCGACCTTGTAGTATTTCACAAACAGATCGATGACCAGTTTGGTCAGCCAGCCCGCTCGTTTGCTCGCGCCCCAGCCCGCCAGGCGAGTGAGCCACAGTTTCGGCAGAATGTATTGAAGCGAAAGTTTAAATGAGTTTAACAAGGTAGCCTCCAGGCCATTGTTTTGTCGTTCCTGATCCGGCAGCACGCCGCCGGAACCTGAAAAAAGGGGACGATTTTAGCGACGCTTAGCTTAGTTGTCAGTTATCAGAATCAGAAAAGTTTTTACGCGTTTTTACCTGGTCCATGCTTTCGAGAATACGGTGGTAATTTTCGAAACGGGTTTCCGCAATTTCACCGTTCTCTACCGCTTCGCGGATTGCGCAGCCCGGATCGTTGTCATGTTTACAGTCGCGATATTTGCAAGCGCCTAAATAGTCATGGAATTCGACAAATCCGTTGAAGATTTGTTCCGGCTCAAGATGCCAGAGACCAAATTCACGCACGCCCGGAGAGTCAATCACGTCGCCGCCGTGCGGGAAGTGGTAGAGGCGTGAGGCGGTGGTCGTGTGCTGGCCGAGGCCGGAGACGTCCGACACATCGTTAGTGAGGATCTCCTGCTGAAGGCCAAGCAGGTTGTTAAGCAGGCTCGATTTACCTACGCCGGATTGCCCTGCAAAGATGCTGATGCGGTCCGTCAGCGCATCTTCCAGCGGCTTCAGGCCATCTTTGGTGCGGCTGGAAACCATCAGTACGCGATAACCGATATGGCGGTAGATATCCATCTGCTCATTCACAAAGGCCATGGCCTCGTCATCCAGCAGATCGATTTTATTCAGTACGATAAGCGGCTCAACCTGCAAGGTTTCGCAGGCCACCAGGTAACGGTCGATAATATTGAGCGAAAGCTCGGGCAAAATCGCCGAAACGATCACAATCTGGTTGATATTGGCGGCAATTGGCTTAACGCCGTCATAGAAATCGGGGCGGGTAAGGACCGACGTGCGTTCATGTACGGCCTCAACAATGCCTTTAACCGTTACCCCTTCCGCTGCCGCTTTGCCTGGACGCCAGACCACGCGGTCACCGGTAACCAGTGAACGGATGGTGCGACGGATATTGCAGCGGTGGATGTTCCCGTCGGCGGATTCGACATCGGCGTGCATACCGAAGCGGCTAATCACAACGCCTTTTGTCGCTTCGCCAAACAGGTTGTCGTCGTAATCGGGCTTCTCCGTAGTGGTTTTAAGACGGCGCTGGTGATTGGCGTTCACGCGGCGCTGCTGCCCTTTGGAGAGTTTATTTTTACTCAATCGCGCTGGCTCCTGGTCGCCCGTAGCGGGCAAAACCTCTATGATACACTCTAATTAATACTAGTTAACCTGCTACTGCCGGTTATGCGAGAAGGGTGGAAAATAACATGAGCGCGGACGAAAATAACCTGATTTGGATCGATCTGGAGATGACCGGGCTGGATCCCGAGCGCGATCGCATTATTGAGATCGCCACGCTGGTCACCGATGCTAACCTCAATATCCTGGCGGAAGGCCCAACGATTGCGGTGCACCAGTCTGATGACCAGCTTGCGCTGATGGATGAGTGGAACGTGCGTACCCATACCGGCAGCGGGCTGGTGGAGCGCGTGAAGGCCAGCACCATGGGCGACCGCGAAGCGGAGCTGGCGACGCTTGAATTTCTGAAGCAGTGGGTGCCGGCAGGAAAATCGCCTATCTGCGGCAACAGCATTGGCCAGGATCGTCGTTTCCTGTTTAAGTACATGCCGGAGCTGGAGTCCTACTTCCACTACCGCTATCTGGACGTGAGCACCCTGAAAGAGCTGGCCCGCCGCTGGAAACCGGAAATTCTCGACGGCTTCAAAAAGCAGGGGACGCACCAGGCAATGGACGACATCCGCGAGTCTGTGGCGGAGCTGGCGTACTACCGCGAAAACTTTATTAAGCTGTGATTTTGCGATCCGGCGCCTTGCGCGGCCGGGTTTTTGTCGTTAAATTGTTCAGCTTGCCGATTAAATAAGCACTTGAACTTAATTTCGAAAAAATCGCTTTGAGGGGGGTTGCAGCTAAACGGATTTCTCGTATAATGCGCCTCCCGTAACGACAGAGAATTACACGTTACGACAGCAACAAAAGCAGTACAGATTTGCGGGAATAGCTCAGTTGGTAGAGCACGACCTTGCCAAGGTCGGGGTCGCGAGTTCGAGTCTCGTTTCCCGCTCCAAAATTTGAAAAGTATCGCAAGATACGCCAGCACCAGAACACCCAAGCGGGAATAGCTCAGTTGGTAGAGCACGACCTTGCCAAGGTCGGGGTCGCGAGTTCGAGTCTCGTTTCCCGCTCCAAAATTTGAAAGTATCGCAAGATACGCACAGCTTCAGAACACCCAAGCGGGAATAGCTCAGTTGGTAGAGCACGACCTTGCCAAGGTCGGGGTCGCGAGTTCGAGTCTCGTTTCCCGCTCCAAATTTTTACTTCTTATCAAAATCATCCACAGCGAGTTTCGTCGTTGGGGACATCTTTCGTTGTATCTGAAATACTCTTGTAAACAGAGTTATCCACAGAAAAGTCGCTTAACCAGAACCGTTCAAAAAGTTAGCAGGGTGAATGAAATTCTCCTAACCGCATGAATTATATTAATAAAATTTCATGTCAAAATGTTATTGAGATCACTTGACCTGTTTGCTAAGCCTGATGGCGCCTGCGTTCTTATTTTTATTCACAGGCTGTGAATATATCACGCATCCCGCGGAAGCCCTTTTTCAATGACCCTGACCAGACGCTGTTTTTTCGGTAACTGCACCTCGACCACGCAGGCATTTCGCTTCTCGATTTGCTGCGCAATCGCCCATTCTATGTGTTCATCGAGAAGTGGGTGCTCACCTCTTCGGCTTTCGAGCGCCTGAATATTCGCTTCATCCCACGGGGCATTGCCCAGCGCGACGGCCACATTTCGCAGCCAGCGCAGATGGCCGATACGACGAATGGCGGAACCTTCCGTCACTTTCAGGAACCAGGCTTCGGTCCAGGCAAACAGCTCGATTAACGGCGGAGCATGTAACGCCTTGCGCGGGCTAAAATCTTCTTCGTCCGTCAGCTGTGAATAGCGGTTCCACGGACAGATCAGCTGGCAGTCATCACAGCCGTAGATGCGGTTGCCGATAAGCGGGCGGAATTCCTCCGGAATAGCCCCTTCCAGTTCGATCGTGAGGTAGGAGATACAGCGACGCGCATCAACGGTATACGGCTCAACGATAGCGCCCGTTGGGCAGATGGTCATACAGGCCACACAGCGCCCACAGCCTTCTTCCACCGGGCCGTCTACCGGCAGCGGTAAATCAATCAGCAGCTCGCCCAGGAAAAAGAACGAGCCCGCGTCGCGGCTTAAGATAAGTGAGTGCTTACCTGTCCAGCCAAGCCCGGCTTTTTCAGCGATTGGACGTTCCAGAATAGGCGCAGAATCAACAAAGGGTCTAAAATTCAGCGAAACACAGTGCTGTTGAATGGTTTCCCCGAGCTTTTTTAGGCGGTTGCGCAGAAGCTTATGGTAATCACGCCCCAGAGCGTAACGGCTGACGTAGCCCAGAGAGGGATTTTTTAGCGTACGCGCAAAGGCCGCACTGGCGGGAAGATAGTTCATGCGTACGCTAATGACGCGTAACGTACCCGGCAAAAGCTCGTGAGGGCGGGCACGCATCATGCCGTGACGCGCCATCCACTCCATTTCGCCGTGATATTGTTTATCCAGCCATGCCTGTAGCTTAGGCTCGCTGGCAGAGAGATCGGTGTCGGTGATACCAACCTTCTGGAAGCCCAGTTCAGCACCCCACTGTTTTATTTTTTGCGCTAATTCATTGAGATCGAGGGGCTGTGACATGACGGACCATACTGTGAAGAAAAACCCCGCAAGTATACCACATTACATTTGGCATGCGGATGACCTCCGACGCGCCGAAAGAGAGGCCGCAGACAGCCTGGGCATCACCCTTTATGAACTGATGCAGCGCGCGGGCGAGGCGGCGTTCAACGTTGCGCGCATGGCCTACCCGGATGCGTCGCATTACCTGATATTGTGCGGGCACGGCAATAACGGTGGCGACGGCTATGTCGTGGCTCGTCTGGCGGTGGCGGCGGGGCTGCGCGTCACCCTGCTGGCGCTGGAGAGTGATAAACCGCTGCCGGAAGAAGCCGGTACGGCGAGAGAAGCCTGGCTGAACGCCGGGGGCGTTATTCACGCGCCCGATATCGCCTGGCCCGATGACGTGGACGTGATTGTTGACGGGCTGCTGGGAACGGGACTGATGCGCGCCCCTCGCGATAACGTCGCCGCCCTGATTGCGCGCGCCAACGCGCATCCCGCTCCGGCGATTGCGCTGGATATTCCCTCTGGCCTGATGGCGCAAACCGGCGCGACGCCGGGAGCGGCGATCGAGGCCGCGCATACCGTGACCTTTATCGCCCTGAAGCCGGGCCTGCTTACCGGCAAGGCGCGGGACGTGGTGGGTATCCTGCACCACAACGCGCTGGGGCTGGAAAACTGGCTGGCGGGGCAGGAAACCCAGCTTTCCCGCTTTGATGCCTCTCAGCTTGCACGGTGGCTGCCGCCGCGCCGGCCCACGTCCCATAAGGGCGACCATGGCCGGCTGGTGATTATTGGTGGCGATAGCGGTACCGCAGGCGCGATTCGCATGGCCGGAGAAGCGGCCCTGCGCAGCGGTGCCGGTTTAGTGCGCGTGCTCACCCGCAGCGAAAACATTGCGCCGATCGTTACCGCGCGTCCGGAACTGATGGTCCACGAGCTTACCCCGCAGTCGCTGGAGGAGAGCCTCGAATGGGCGGATGTGGTGGTAATTGGCCCCGGGCTCGGGCAACAAAGCTGGGGTAAACAGGCCCTGCAAAAAGCCGAGAATTTTCGTAAACCGATGCTGTGGGACGCCGACGCGCTTAACCTTCTGGCAATAAATCCGGATAAGCGTCACAATCGCATTCTGACGCCACACCCCGGCGAAGCCGCGCGGCTGCTTAACTGTAGCGTGGCAGAAATTGAAAGCGATCGCTTACTTTCTGCCCAACGTCTGGTAAAACGTTACGGAGGTGTTGCCGTTTTGAAAGGGGCGGGAACCGTCATCGCCAGCGATGACGCCGTGGGCATTATTGATGCCGGTAATGCAGGCATGGCGAGCGGCGGCATGGGCGATGTGCTCTCCGGCATCATTGGCGCATTGCTCGGACAGAAACTTCCCCTTTATGATGCAGCCTGTGCTGGCTGCGTGGCCCACGGTGCGGCGGCTGACGGGCTGGCTGCCCGTTATGGCACGCGCGGTATGCTGGCCACCGATCTTTTTTGCACGCTGCGGCGTGTTGTTAACCCGGATGTGATTGACGTAGAAAATGACTAATCGAGCGATTCCTTTACCTGATGAACAAGCCACTTTAGATCTCGGCAAGCGCGTGGCGCAGGCCTGTCAAGGGGCGACCGTCATTTATCTGTATGGCGATTTAGGCGCGGGTAAAACAACCTTCAGCCGCGGTTTTTTGCAGGCGTTAGGCCATAACGGGAACGTAAAAAGCCCGACCTACACGCTGGTAGAACCGTACACGCTTGAAAATATCATGGTGTACCACTTTGATTTATATCGTCTTGCGGACCCGGAGGAGCTGGAATTTATGGGGATCCGCGATTACTTTGCCAACGACGCCATCTGCCTGGTGGAGTGGCCGCAACAAGGTGCGGGTGTGCTGCCTGACCCGGATGTCGAAATTCACTTAGATTACCAGGCACAAGGGCATGAGGCGCGCATCAGTGCGGTTTCCTCATCAGGCTGTTCCTTACTGGCGCGTTTAGCCGGTTGAGCGTAGGGATAACGGGATGATTAATCGCGTTAAAAGTTGGGTGTTGGCTGCCACGGTACTGCTGTGCGCGCAGGCCGGGGCGGCAAGCCTCTCGGATATTCAGGTGTCGAATGGCGATAGCCAGGCCCGCATTACGTTCAGCTTTATGGGCGATCCTGAATATGCTTTTTCACAAATCGACAGCCGCAGCGTGGCGCTCGATATTAAACAGTCCGGGGTGATCCAGGGGCTGCCGCTACAGTTCAGCGGTAATAATCTGGTGAAAAGCATCCGTTCGGGTACTCCGAAGGATGCCCAGTCTCTGCGCCTGGTGGTTGACCTCACCGAAAAAGGCAAAACGAAGGCGGTTAAGCAGCAAAACGGCGCGAATTATACGGTGGTCTTCACCATCAATGCCGACGTGCCGCCACCGCCGCCGCCACCGCCTGCACCCGTTGTGGCAAAGCGCGTAGAGGCACCGGTGTATACCTCACGACCATCTGAGCCTGCCCGTAATCCGTTTAAATCACAAAATGACCGTCTTACCGCCGTGACCAGCAGCAACACGGTGACGCGTCCGGCGGCCAGCGCGCGACGTACGCCAGCTAGCGGCGATAAGGTGATTATCGCCATTGACGCCGGACACGGTGGGCAAGATCCCGGCGCGATTGGCCCGGGCGGCACGCGTGAGAAAAATGTCACCATTGCCATTGCCCGCAAGCTGCGCACGCTTCTGAATGACGATCCGATGTTTAAAGGCGTGTTAACCCGCGACGGGGACTACTTTATCTCCGTGATGGGACGCTCGGACGTGGCGCGCAAACAGAACGCTAACTTCCTGGTCTCGATTCATGCGGACGCTGCGCCGAACCGTAGTGCCACCGGTGCGTCCGTGTGGGTACTGTCCAACCGTCGCGCCAACAGCGAAATGGCCAACTGGCTTGAAGAGCATGAGAAGCAGTCGGAACTGTTAGGCGGGGCAGGCGATGTGCTGGCAAACAGCCAGGCCGATCCGTATCTCAGCCAGGCAGTGCTGGATTTACAGTTCGGTCATTCTCAGCGCGTCGGGTATGATGTCGCCACTAACGTACTCAATCAGCTGCAAAGCGTTGGATCGCTGCACAAGCGTCGCCCGGAGCATGCGAGCCTCGGCGTGCTGCGCTCGCCGGATATTCCGTCGATTCTGGTAGAGACCGGCTTTATCAGCAATCACGGTGAAGAGCGTCTACTGGGAAGCGACAGCTATCAGCAGCAAATTGCCGAAGCGATTTATAACGGCCTGCGTAAATACTTTGAGGCGCATCCGCTTCAGTCTGCACCACAGGGCGGTGCAGCCCAGACGGCCAGTGCAGCGCTGCCGGGTGAGATGACCGCGACTAATTAAGGAGAATTCATGCCGATTCAGGTTCTACCGCCGCAGCTCGCGAACCAAATCGCCGCCGGTGAGGTGGTGGAACGCCCTGCGTCGGTAGTGAAAGAGCTGGTGGAAAACAGCCTCGATGCGGGGGCGACCCGCATTGATATCGATATTGAACGCGGGGGCGCAAAGCTTATCCGCATTCGCGACAACGGCTGCGGCATTAAAAAAGACGAGCTGGCGCTGGCGCTGGCGCGTCATGCCACCAGCAAAATTGCCTCGCTGGACGATCTGGAAGCGATTATCAGCCTGGGGTTTCGCGGCGAAGCGCTGGCCAGTATCAGCTCCGTTTCCCGCCTGACCCTTACTTCCCGCACGGCGGAACAGCAGGAAGCCTGGCAGGCCTACGCCGAAGGGCGCGATATGGACGTCACGGTCAAGCCAGCGGCGCATCCGGTAGGCACCACGCTGGAGGTGCTGGATCTCTTCTACAACACGCCCGCTCGCCGCAAGTTTATGCGAACCGAAAAGACCGAATTCGGACATATCGACGAGATCATCCGCCGCATCGCGCTGGCGCGTTTTGACGTCACCATTAACCTCAGCCATAACGGCAAGGTGATGCGCCAGTATCGCGCGGTGGCGGAAGGCGGGCAAAAGGAGCGTCGGCTGGGGGCCATCTGCGGCACGCCGTTCCTGGAAAAAGCGCTGGCTATTGAATGGCAGCATGGCGATCTGGCCCTGCGCGGCTGGGTTGCCGATCCGAACGCGAGCAGCGCCGCCTTTGCTGAGATCCAGTATTGCTACGTTAACGGCCGCATGATGCGTGACCGCCTGATTAATCACGCTATTCGCCAGGCCTGCGAGGATAAGCTCGGCGCCGATCAGCAGCCCGCCTTTGTGCTCTATCTGGAAATTGACCCGCATCAGGTTGACGTTAACGTGCATCCAGCCAAGCATGAGGTGCGTTTCCACCAGTCGCGTCTGGTGCATGATTTTATCTATCAGGGCGTGGCCGCTGTATTGCAGCAGCAGGCCACGCCAGAGCTGCCGCTGGCAAAGGAACAACCCGAGCCGCGTCCGCTTCCGGAAAATCGCGTGGCGGCCGGACGAAACCACTTTGCCGAACCGGCGGCGGTGCGCGAGCCGTCTGCGCCGCGCTTAGCCTCGACGGGCAACGCTCCGCGACCGACCGGGGCGAACTATCCCAACGCCCAGCCGGGCTATCAAAAGCAGCAGGGAGCGCTGTACCGCAAACTGCTGGATACGCCGTCGGTAGAGCATAAAGAGCACATCACGGTTTCAACACCCTCTCTGGACGGGCATAGCCAGAGCTTTGGCCGGGTGCTGACCATCGTCGCGCCTGACGTGGCCCTGCTTGAACGCGAGGGTAAGCTGATGTTGCTGGCCCTTACCGTGGCGGAGCGCTGGCTTAAGCAGGCGCAGCTAACGCCCGGCGTGAATGCTGCCTGCGCGCAGCCGCTGCTGATCCCCGTTCGCCTGAAAATATCCCCGGAAGAAACAAGGGTTTTGCAGCAGGTACAGGCGCAGCTGGCCGAAATGGGCATCGAAATCGTACTGGACGCGCAGCATGTGACAATTCGCGCAGTGCCTTTACCCTTACGCCAACAAAATTTACAAAACTTGATTCCTGAACTGATAGGCTACCTGGCGCAGCAAACGACGTTTGATGCCGCCGATACCGCGCAGTGGATCGCCCGCCGTCTGGCCAGCGAACATTCGCCGTGGAGTATGGCGCAGGCGATTACCGTGCTGGCGGAGGTGGAACGTCTCTGCCCGCAGCTGGTGAAAGCGCCGCCAGGGGGTTTGTTACAACCTGTTGATTTACAAAAGGCGATGACCGCCCTGAAACATGAATGACGTAAGTAAGGCGAGCCTGCCAAAGGCAATTTTTTTAATGGGCCCAACGGCCTCCGGCAAAACGGCGTTAGCCATTGAGCTACGTAAAGTTTTGCCAGTAGAGTTGATTAGCGTCGATTCTGCCCTCATTTACCGAGGGATGGACATCGGCACGGCGAAGCCCGGCGTAGAGGAACTGCGTGCGGCACCGCACCGTTTGCTGGATATTCTCGACCCGGCGCAGGCTTATTCCGCGGCAGATTTTCGCCGCGATGCGTTAGCCGAGATGGCCGAGATTACCGCCGCGGGACGTATACCGCTGTTGGTTGGCGGAACCATGCTCTACTTTAAGGCGCTGCTGGAGGGGTTATCGCCTCTGCCATCGGCAGATCCTGAAGTGAGGGCAAAGATTGAGCAGCAGGCGGCAGAGCAGGGTTGGGACGTTTTGCACAAGCAACTGGAAGAGATTGACCCGGTTGCCGCAGCGCGGATCCATCCAAACGATCCGCAAAGGCTTTCCCGGGCACTGGAAGTTTTTTTCATTTCGGGTAAAACTTTAACGGAACTGACGCAAACGTCAGGAGACGCTCTGCCGTATCAGGTTCATCAGTTCGCCATCGCCCCGGCGAGCCGTGAACTGCTCCATCAACGAATTGAGCAGCGTTTTCATCAGATGTTGGCTTCAGATTTTGAAGCAGAAGTGCGGGCGCTTTTTGCCCGTGGAGATTTGCATACGGACATGCCTTCCGTTCGTTGTGTGGGATACCGCCAGATGTGGTCGTATCTTGAAGGCGAGATTTCATACGATGAAATGGTTTATAGAGGTGTTTGCGCCACGAGACAGTTAGCGAAGCGCCAGATCACCTGGTTGCGCGGTTGGGAGGGAGTTCACTGGTTAGACAGCGAAAAACCGCAACAGGCGTTAAACGAAGTGATTGAGGTTATTGGTGATATCGCTCACTGAATGTGTACAATTGAGGCGTATCGTGCGCAATTTTTCAGAATCGCAAGGTTCTAAGTACAAAACAAGCATATAAGGAAAAGATAGAATGGCTAAGGGGCAATCTTTACAAGATCCGTTCCTGAACGCATTGCGTCGGGAACGTGTTCCAGTTTCTATTTATTTGGTGAATGGTATTAAGCTGCAAGGTCAGATTGAGTCTTTCGATCAGTTCGTGATCCTGTTGAAAAACACGGTCAGTCAGATGGTCTATAAGCACGCTATTTCTACTGTTGTTCCGTCCCGTCCGGTATCTCATCACAGCAATAACGCTGGCGGCGGCACTGGTAGTAACTACCATCATGGCAGCAACGCGCAGGGTTCTTCTTCTCCTGCGCAGGACAGCGACGAGACTGAATAAGGTTTCGTACTGTTATCCACACGGGGAGCCAGGGATCCTGCGTTCCCCGCTGATCTTTTTAGAGAGGTTTACGCTTGTTTGACCGTTATGACGCCGGTGAGCAGGCGGTGCTGGTACACATCTATTTTTCGCAAGACAAAGATATGGAAGACCTCCAGGAGTTTGAATCTCTGGTCTCTTCCGCCGGTGTCGAAGCAATGCAGGTGATTACCGGTAGCCGTAAAGCGCCGCACCCGAAGTATTTTGTTGGTGAAGGTAAAGCAGTAGAAATTGCGGATGCCGTAAAAGCAACCGGCGCATCCGTTGTGCTGTTTGATCATGCGCTGTCTCCGGCTCAGGAACGTAACCTGGAAGCTCTCTGCGAATGCCGTGTTATCGATCGCACGGGATTGATCTTAGATATTTTTGCTCAGCGTGCGCGTACCCACGAGGGTAAGCTGCAGGTTGAGCTGGCGCAGCTGCGCCATCTGGCGACGCGTCTGGTGCGTGGCTGGACACACCTTGAAAGACAAAAAGGCGGGATTGGTTTGCGCGGCCCGGGTGAAACCCAGCTCGAAACCGACCGCCGTTTGCTGCGTGGCCGTATTACCCAGATCCTTTCACGTCTGGAACGTGTAGAGAAACAGCGCGAGCAGGGGCGTCGTGCGCGAACCAAAGCGGACATCCCGACGGTGTCGCTGGTGGGCTATACCAACGCCGGTAAATCCACCCTGTTTAACCAGATAACCGAGGCCCGGGTTTATGCCGCAGACCAGCTGTTTGCGACCCTGGACCCCACGCTGCGCCGGATTGACGTAGCTGACGTCGGTGAAACGGTGCTGGCGGATACCGTAGGGTTTATCCGCCATCTGCCGCACGATCTCGTCGCGGCGTTTAAAGCGACGTTGCAGGAGACGCGTCAGGCAACCCTGCTGCTGCACGTGATTGATGCAGCGGACGTACGCGTGCAGGAAAACATCGACGCGGTGAATGTGGTGCTCGAAGAGATCGACGCCCACGACATTCCTACGCTGTTGGTAATGAACAAGATCGATATGCTGGACGATTTCGAACCGCGTATCGACCGAGATGAAGAGAACAAACCGATTCGGGTCTGGCTGTCTGCGCAGTCCGGGATTGGTGTGCCACTGCTTTTCCAGGCTTTGACAGAACGTCTTTCCGGTGAGGTAGCTCAGCACACGCTGCGACTGCCGCCACAGGAAGGCAGGCTGCGCAGCCGGTTTTATCAACTTCAGGCGATAGAAAAAGAGTGGATGGAGGATGACGGCAGCGTGGGGATGCAGGTGCGTATGCCGATCGTTGACTGGCGTCGCCTCTGTAAACAAGAACCTGCGCTGGCGGACTATATCGTCTGATCAGAAAGGGGAAGCCTGAATAATTCGCCCTTGCATAACAAATATGGAGCATATACATGGCGTGGAATCAGCCCGGTAATAACGGACAAGACCGCGACCCGTGGGGAAGCAGCAATAATCAAGGCGGCAACTCTGGGGGAAATGGCAACAAAGGTGGTCGCGAGCAGGGGCCACCGGATCTGGATGATATCTTCCGCAAACTGAGCAAAAAGCTTGGTGGCCTCGGCGGAGGAAAAGGTTCTGGCTCGGGTGGCAATTCCACTCAGAGTTCGCGCCCGCCTATGGGTGGCCGCGTAGTCGGCATTGTGGCCGCTGCGGTGGTAATCATCTGGGCAGCCAGCGGGTTCTACACCATTAAAGAAGCAGAGCGCGGCGTGGTAACCCGTTTCGGTAAGTTCAGCCATCTGGTTGAGCCGGGCCTGAACTGGAAGCCGACCTTCATTGACAACGTGACCGCGGTAAACGTGGAGTCCGTTCGTGAACTGGCAGCTTCCGGCGTGATGCTGACGTCTGACGAAAACGTGGTGCGCGTTGAGATGAACGTGCAGTACCGCGTGACGGATCCTGAGCGTTATCTGTTTAGCGTGACCAGTGCGGATGACAGCCTGCGTCAGGCGACCGACAGCGCCCTGCGTGGCGTGATCGGTAAATACACCATGGACCGTATCCTGACCGAAGGTCGTACCGTTATTCGTAGCGATACCCAGCGCGAGCTGGAAGAGACCATCCGTCCGTACAACATGGGTATCACCCTGCTGGACGTCAACTTCCAGGCTGCTCGTCCGCCGGAAGAGGTGAAGGCCGCGTTTGACGATGCGATTGCTGCGCGTGAAAACGAACAGCAGTACATCCGTGAAGCGGAAGCGTACACCAACGAAGTTCAGCCGCGTGCTAACGGTCAGGCGCAGCGTATTCTGGAAGAGGCGCGTGCGTATAAGACCCAGACCATCCTGGAAGCGCAGGGTGAAGTGGCTCGCTTCGCGCGTATCCTGCCGGAATATAAAGCGGCTCCGGAAATCACTCGCGAGCGTCTCTATATCGAGACCATGGAAAAAGTGCTGAGCCATACCCGCAAAGTGCTGGTTAACGACAGCAAGGGCGGAAACCTGATGGTTCTGCCGCTGGATCAGATGCTGAAAGGCGGTTCTGCGCCAGCCGCGAAAGATAACAGCGGTGCGAACAACCTGCTGCGTCTGCCGCCAGCCTCGTCTGGCAGCGCCAGCGCGAACACAACGCCTTCTTCGAACGATGGTGACATTATGGACCAACGCCGTGCTAACGCGCAGCGTAACGACTACCAGCGTCAGGGGGAATAAGGATGCGTAAGTCAGTTATTGCGATCGTCGTCATCGTACTTGTCGTGCTTTATACCTCGATCTTTGTGGTGAAAGAGGGCGAGCGTGGGATCAAGTTCCAGTTCAGCAGCGTCGTGCGTGACGGCGACAAGCGTCCGGTGATTTACGAGCCGGGCCTGCACTTCAAGGTGCCTTTCATTCAGTCTGTCAAAACGCTCGACGCGCGTATCCAGACCATGGATAACCAGGCCGACCGTTTTGTGACTAAAGAGAAGAAAGACCTGATCGTTGATTCCTATATTAAATGGCGTATCAGCGATTTCAGCCGCTACTTCCTGGCAACAGGCGGCGGCGACGTTTCTCAGGCGGAAGTGCTGCTGAAGCGTAAGTTCTCTGACCGTCTGCGTTCCGAGATTGGTCGTCTGGATGTGAAAGACATCGTGACCGACTCCCGTGGCCGACTGACGCTGGAAGTGCGCGATGCGCTGAACTCCGGTACCGCGGGCACGGAAGACGAAGTGGAAACGCCAGCAGCGGATGATGCGATTGCTAAAGCGGCTGAACGCGTTCAGGCTGAAACCAACGGTAAAGTGCCGGTGATCAACCCGAACAGTATGGCGGCGCTGGGTATTGAAGTGGTCGACGTGCGTATCAAGCAGATCAACCTGCCGGCGGAAGTGTCTGAGGCTATTTACAACCGTATGCGCGCCGAGCGTGAGGCGGTAGCCCGTCGTCACCGTTCACAGGGTCAGGAAGAAGCGGAAAAACTGCGCGCGGCAGCGGACTATGAAGTGACCAAGACGCTGGCGGAATCTGAGCGTCAGGGCCGTATCCTGCGCGGTGAAGGTGATGCCGAAGCGGCGAAACTGTTTGCTGATGCATTCAGCCAGGATCCTGACTTCTACGCCTTTATCCGTAGCCTGCGAGCTTATGAGAATAGCTTCAAGAGCAACCAGGATGTGATGGTGCTCAGCCCGGACAGCGATTTCTTCCGTTATATGAAGACGCCATCCAACGCAACGCGATAAACTCAGTCTCGTTTGAGTATTCAAACCACCGCTTCGTCAGGAGCGGTGGTTTTCTTTTATAAGGATAAAAAATGAATTCAACGATCTGGCTTGCTCTGGCCCTGGTTCTGGTGCTGGAAGGTCTCGGCCCGATGCTTTATCCCCGCGCGTGGCGTCGAATGATCGCAACAATGAGCCAGCTGCCGGACAATATTTTGCGTCGTTTCGGCGGCGGTCTTGTGGTTGCCGGTATCGTAATCTACTACATGTTGAGGAAAACGATTGGCTGATCAAAAACTAACCGTAACTGGCATATTTTAGGGTCAAAAAGTGCTGTATATCTGAAAAAGCGATGGTAGAATCCATTTTTAAGCAAACGGTGATTTTGAAAAAAATGGGTAACAACGTCGTCGTACTGGGCACCCAATGGGGTGACGAAGGTAAAGGGAAGATTGTCGATCTTCTGACTGAACGGGCTAAATATGTTGTACGCTACCAGGGCGGTCACAACGCAGGCCATACTCTCGTAATCAACGGTGAAAAAACCGTCCTCCATCTTATTCCATCAGGCATTCTTCGCGAAAACGTCACCAGCATCATCGGTAACGGCGTTGTGCTGTCTCCAGCTGCGCTGATGAAAGAGATGAAAGGTCTGGAAGACCGTGGTATCCCTGTTCGTGAGCGTCTGCTGCTCTCCGAAGCCTGCCCGCTGATCCTGGATTATCACGTGGCGCTGGACGTTGCGCGTGAAAAGGCGCGTGGCGCGAAAGCTATCGGCACCACCGGTCGTGGTATCGGTCCGGCTTACGAAGATAAAGTTGCACGCCGCGGTCTGCGCGTGGGCGATCTGTTCGACAAAGCCACCTTCGCTGAAAAACTGAAAGAAGTGATGGAATATCACAACTTCCAGCTGGTGAACTTTTACCAAGCTGACGCTGTTGACTACCAGAAAGTGCTGGATGACGTCATGGCGATCGCAGACATTCTGACCGGTATGGTTGTTGATGTGTCCGATCTGCTGGACCAGGCGCGTAAGCGTGGCGATTTCGTCATGTTTGAAGGTGCGCAGGGTACGCTGCTGGACATCGACCACGGTACCTATCCGTACGTAACCTCCTCTAACACCACCGCCGGTGGCGTGGCAACCGGCTCCGGCCTGGGCCCACGTTATGTGGATTACGTTCTGGGTATCATTAAAGCTTACTCCACTCGCGTGGGTGCAGGTCCATTCCCGACCGAACTGTTTGATGAAACCGGCGAGTTCCTGTGCAAGCAGGGTAACGAATTTGGCGCGACCACCGGTCGTCGTCGTCGTACCGGCTGGCTGGACGCCGTTGCCGTGCGTCGCGCAGTGCAGATCAACTCCCTGTCTGGCTTCTGCCTGACCAAGCTGGACGTGCTGGACGGCCTGAAAGAAGTGAAAATCTGCGTAGGCTACCGTATGCCGGATGGCCGTGAAGTGACTACCACTCCGCTGGCTGCTGACGACTGGGAAGGCATCGAGCCAATCTACGAAACCATGCCGGGCTGGTCTGAGACCACCTTCGGCGTGAAAGAGCGTAGTGGCCTGCCAAAAGCCGCGCTGGATTACATTAAGCGTATTGAAGAACTGACCGAAGTGCCGATTGATATTATTTCCACCGGCCCGGATCGTACTGAAACGATGATCCTGCGCGACCCGTTCGACGCATAATGATGGTTTCGCCCGGCGGCGCTGCGCCTGCCGGGCCTGAAAAAACTATCTCAGGCCGGATATGCAACGCGCATCCGGCTTTTTCGTTTCCTTCCCCCTTTCAGTTCAAATAAATTAGCCGCTACCTATCTGGCTGGTTTATCATCATTAATGAATATCTCTGCGGTTTAAACCGCGTTTTCCCTTTTTCCTGAGGTTGATGTGCAGTTAACAAGTTTCACCGATTACGGCTTACGCGCGCTGATTTACATGGCGTCGTTACCCGATGGGAAGATGACCAGTATCTCTGAAGTCACAGAGGTGTACGGTGTATCCCGTAATCATATGGTCAAAATAATCAATCAACTTAGTCGTGCCGGATACGTTGCTGCCGTCCGCGGGAAGAATGGAGGGATCCGTCTCGGTAAACGGCACAGAGTATTCGTATCGGCGATGTGGTACGTGAGCTGGAGCCGCTATCTCTGGTGAACTGTAGCAGCGAGTTCTGCCACATTACGCCCGCCTGTCGCCTGAAACAGGCGCTTTCAAAGGCCGTGCAAAGTTTTCTCAAGGAACTGGATAACTACACGCTGGCCGATTTGGTTGAAGAGAATCAACCGCTTTATAAATTATTGCTGGTGGAATGAAGAAAATTTCCACCGGAGCTGACAACGGAGGAACCGAAATGTCACAAGAATCCTTTCCAGGAACGCGAAGCAGAAAAATACGCGAATCCTATCCCCAGCCGCGAGTTCATCATTGAACACTTAACAAAACGCGAAAAACCCGCCAATCGTGAAGAACTTGCCGCTGAATTAAACATTGAAGGTGAAGAGCAAATTGAAGCCCTTCGCCGCCGCCTGCGCGCCATGGAGCGCGACGGGCAGCTGGTCTTTACCCGTCGCCAGTGCTACGCGCTGCCGGAACGCCTCGACCTGCTGAAAGGCACCGTTATTGGTCACCGCGATGGCTTTGGCTTCCTGCGTGTGGAAGGCCGTAAGGACGATCTGTACCTCTCATCCGAACAGATGAAAATGTGTATCCACGGCGACCAGATCCTGGCGCAGCCGCTGGGTGCAGACCGTAAAGGCCGCCGTGAAGCGCGCGTGGTCCGCGTGCTGGTGCCGAAAACCAGTCAGATTGTGGCCGCTACTTTACCGATGCGGGCGTTGGCTTTGTTGTGCCGGACGACAGCCGTCTGAGCTTCGACATCCTGATCCCGCCTGAAGAGGTGATGGGCGCGCGTATGGGCTTTGTGGTGGTGGTTGAACTTACCCAGCGCCCGACCCGCCGTACCAAAGCGGTAGGTAAAATCGTTGAAGTGCTGGGCGACAACATGGGCACCGGCATGGCCGTTGATATGGCGCTGCGCACCCATGAAATTCCGTACGTCTGGCCGAAAGCGGTTGAAGACCAGATCGAAAACCTGCGTGAAGAAGTGCCGGAAGAGTCCAAAGCAGGCCGCGTGGATTTACGCGATCTGCCGCTGGTCACCATTGATGGTGAAGACGCCCGCGACTTTGATGACGCCGTGTACTGCGAGAAAAAACGCGGTGGCGGCTGGCGCCTGTGGGTAGCCATCGCTGACGTGAGCTACTACGTTCGCCCGCATACGCCGCTGGATAATGAAGCGCGCAGCCGCGGCACGTCGGTTTACTTCCCGTCTCAGGTTGTGCCGATGCTGCCGGAAGTGCTTTCCAACGGTCTGTGTTCCCTGAACCCGCAGGTTGATCGCCTGTGTATGGTCTGTGAAATGACCATTTCCAGCAAGGGACGCCTGACCGGATACAAATTCTACGAAGCGGTCATGAGTTCCCATGCGCGCCTGACCTACACCAAGGTCTGGCATATGTTGCAGGGCGACCGTGACCTGCGCGAACAGTACGCGCCGCTGGTCAAACATATTGAAGAGCTGCACAACCTCTACAAAACGCTGGATCAGGCGCGCGAAGAGCGCGGTGGGATCTCGTTTGAGAGCGAAGAGGCGAAGTTTATCTTCAATGCCGAACGTCGCATCGAGCGTATCGAACAGACCCAGCGTAACGATGCCCACAAGCTGATTGAAGAGTGTATGATCCTGGCGAACATCTCGGCGGCACGTTTCGTTGAGAAAGCCAAAGAGCCTGCGCTGTTCCGTATTCACGATAAGCCGACCACGGAAGCCGTTACCTCGTTCCGCTCCGTACTGGCCGAGCTCGGTCTGGAACTGCCGGGCGGTAATAAGCCTGAGCCACGCGATTACGCCGAGCTGCTGGAGTCCATCAGCGATCGTCCTGACGCGGAAATGCTGCAAACCATGCTGTTGCGCTCCATGAAGCAGGCGATTTACGATCCGGAAAACCGCGGTCACTTTGGCCTGGCGCTACAGTCTTACGCGCACTTTACCTCGCCGATCCGCCGTTATCCGGATCTGTCGCTGCACCGTGCGATCAAGTATCTGCTGGCGCATGAGCAGGGCCACAAAGGCAACACGACCGAAACCGGGGGGTATCACTACTCCGTGGAAGAGATGCTGCAGCTGGGCCAGCACTGTTCCATGACCGAGCGCCGTGCCGATGAAGCCACGCGCGACGTGGCGGACTGGCTGAAGTGTGACTTTATGCTGGATCAGGTAGGTAACGTCTTTAAGGGCGTGATTGCCAGCGTCACCGGCTTTGGTTTCTTCGTGCGTCTGGATGAGCTGTTTATCGACGGCCTGGTGCACGTTTCCAGCCTCGATAATGATTACTACCGCTTTGACCAGGTTGGCCAGCGCCTGATCGGCGAATCTGGCGGCCAGACCTACCGTCTGGGCGATCGTGTGGAAGTGAAGGTCGAAGCCGTCAATATGGACGACCGTAAAATCGACTTCAGCCTCATCTCCAGCGAGCGTGCGCCGCGTAACGTCGGCAAAACCGAGCGCGAAAAGGCGAAGAAAGGCGGCAACGGCAAAGCGGGCGGCAAGCGCCGTCAGGCGGGTAAGCGCGTGAACTTTGAGCCGGACAGCGCCTTCCGTGGCGAGAAGAAGCAGAAGCCAAAGGCGGCGAAGAAAGATGCCCGTAAAGCGAAAAAACCGTCGACTAAGACCCAAAAAATAGCGGCCGCGACCAAAGCGAAGCGCGCGGCGAAGAAACAGCAGGCGGAGTAAATTCTCCCCTCAACCTGACCCTCTCCCCCAGGGGAGAGGGGAAATATTTATTACGAGAACCATCAATGAGTGAAATGATTTACGGCATCCACGCGGTGCAGGCCCTGCTGGAGCGCGCACCAGAGCGTTTTCAGGAAGTATTTATTCTGAAAGGGCGTGAAGATAAGCGTCTGATGCCGCTGATCCACGCGCTGGAAGCGCAGGGCGTGGTGATCCAGCTGGCGAACCGCCAGTATCTGGATGAGAAAAGCGAAGGCGCGGTGCACCAGGGCATTATCGCGCGCGTGAAGCCGGGTCGTCAGTATCAGGAAAACGATCTGCCGGATCTGATCGCCGGGCTGGAGAACCCGTTCTTCCTGATCCTCGATGGCGTAACCGATCCCCATAACCTTGGCGCGTGCCTGCGTAGCGCGGATGCGGCAGGGGTGCATGCGATGATTGTGCCGAAAGATCGCTCCGCACAGCTGAACGCGACCGCTAAAAAAGTAGCCTGCGGCGCGGCGGAAAACGTGCCGCTGATCCGCGTCACCAACCTGGCGCGCACCATGCGTCTGTTGCAGGAAGAGAACATCTGGATCGTCGGCACCGCCGGTGAAGCGGATCACACCCTGTATCAGAGCAAAATGACCGGCCGTCTGGCGCTGGTGATGGGTGCTGAAGGCGAAGGTATGCGCCGTCTGACGCGCGAGCACTGCGACGAGCTAATCAGCATCCCGATGGCGGGCAGCGTGTCGTCCCTGAACGTTTCCGTTGCGACGGGCATCTGCCTGTTTGAAGCGGTGCGCCAGCGCGGAGCATAAACAGCCCCTTCTCCCTCTCCCTGTGGGAGAGGGCCGGAGTGAGGGCACCAGACGGTGATAACCTCACTCCTCCAGCGACCGCAAATGGTCATCCTTCCTCAACGTCATCAGCGCGAAAATGCTCACCACCGCCGTTGCCATTACGTAATACGCCGGAATATCCAGATTCCCCGTCTCTTTAATCAGCCCGGTAATGATTAGCCCCGCACAGCCCGAGAAGATCGCGTTCGACAGGGAATAGGCCAGCCCCAGCCCGGTATAGCGCACGCGCGTCGGGAACATTTCAGACAGCATTGCCGGCCCCGGGCCTGCCAGCATTCCCACCAGACCTCCCGCAATCAACACCACAATCGCTTTGACCGCCAGCGTGCTGGACTCCGCCTGCAGTATTTTCAGCAGCGGCAGGGCGAGGATCAGCAGCAGCACCGTGGCGATAACCATTACCGTACGCCGCCCGATTTTGTCGCTGAGCATTCCCGACGGAATGATGGTGAGCGCAAAGCCAACATTAGAAATCACCGCAATCAGCAGCGCCTGGTTAAACCCGGTGTGCAGCGCCGATTGCAGATAGGTCGGCATAATCACCAGATAGGTATACCCCGCCGCAGACCAGACCATAACGCGACCAATGCCCATCAGGATGGTTTTGAAGGTGGCGGCGGTGCTGGCCCGTGCAATAACCGGTTTTTCCTGCTGCTGCACGAAGCTTGGCGTCTCTTCCATGCTCACCCGCAGCCATAGCGCGACCGCACCCATCGGCAGCGCCAGGAAGAACGGGATCCGCCAGCCCCAGTCGTGCAGGGCTTCGGGTGTGAGGAGGGCGGAGAGCAACGCGACAATGCCTGCGCCCGCTAACAGTCCGAGCGCTACGGTGAAGGATTGCCATGCGCCGTAAAGGCCGCGCTTGCCGCGCGGAGCGAATTCCGTCATCAACGAAACCGCACCGCCATACTCACCGCCCGCGAACAGACCTTGCAGAATACGCAGCAGCGTAACGATCAGCGGCGCGGCAATCCCGATGCTGGCGTAGACTGGCACAATACCGATGGCGGCGGTGGCGAGCGTCATCAGCACCAGCACGATAATCAGCGTCGGTTTACGGCCGATCCGGTCGCCAGTGCGGCCAAACACCACCGCCCCCAGCGGGCGGAAGAAGAAGGCGATGGCGAACGAGGCCCAGGTGAGGATCAGGCTCGTCAGTCCCGCTTCCCCTTCAAGCTGGAAGAAATTTTTCGCAATAACGGTTGCCAGAAAACCGTACACCGCAAATTCATACCACTCGATGAAGTTACCAATGGAGCCTGCAATTAATGCACGCTTGTGCGCATCCTGTTGCATAACGATCCTCACAACGACGGGTTAAGAATAAATTATTCAACATAAGCGGAGTAATGAAATAGTTTATTCTTATGTTCTGTGAGCTAATTCACGAATGATATCAGTGCGATCGCCATCGTGTGACCCCCCTCCCATGCAGCGTTCATGCGCTCTGTCCATACTTACGCTAATTGCCAATGAAAGGAGGGAGACAGCATGCACTGGCAGACGCATACCGTTTTTAATCAACCCGCGCCGCTTTCGAACAGTAACCTTTTTCTCTCTGACTGTGCCCTGCGCGATGCGGTTGCGCGCGAAGGGGCTGAATGGGATATGGAGCTTCTTGCCAGCATCGGACAGCAGCTGGGCACGGCGGAGTCGCTGGAGCTGGGCAGGCTGGCGAACGTTAACCCGCCGGAGCTGCTGCGTTATGACGCTACGGGAGAGCGGCTGGATGACGTTCGCTTTCATCCGGCATGGCATCTTCTGATGCAGGGGCTTTGCGCTAACCGGGTCCACAACCTGGCGTGGGAGGCGGCGGCGCGAAAAGGATCTTTCGTCGCCAGGGCCGCGCGCTTCGTGCTTCATGCTCAGGTGGAGGCCGGGACGTTATGCCCGGTGACCATGACCTTTGCCGCCACGCCGCTGTTGCAGCAGTCGCTGCCCGCGCCCTTTCATGACTGGCTAACGCCGCTGATGAGCGATCGCTACGATCCCCATCTTGCGCCGGGCGCCCAAAAGCGTGGCCTGCTGATAGGTATGGGGATGACGGAAAAGCAGGGCGGATCGGACGTGCTCAGCAATACTACCAAAGCAGAAAAATGCAGCGATGGCAGTTACCGGCTGGTGGGCCACAAATGGTTTTTCTCCGTGCCGCAGAGCGATGCGCACCTGGTGCTTGCGCAGGCGAAAGGCGGTTTATCCTGCTTTTTTGTCCCGCGTTTCCTGCCTGACGGCCAGCGTAATGCCGTTCGCCTGGAGCGTCTGAAGGATAAGCTCGGCAACCGCTCGAACGCCAGCAGTGAGGCGGAGTTCCTTGATGCTTCCGGCTGGCTGCTGGGCGAAGAGGGCGAAGGCGTCCGGCAAATCCTGAAGATGGGCGGGCTGACGCGCTTTGACTGCGCGCTGGGCAGCCACGGACTGATGCGCCGGGCGCTCTCGGTGGCGCTTTATCATGCCCATCAGCGCCAGACCTTCGGTAAAAACCTTGTCGATCAGCCGCTGATGCGCGAGGTGCTAGGCCGTATGGCGCTGGTGCTGGAGGGACACACGGCGCTGCTGTTCCGCCTGGCCCGCGCGTGGGACAAACGTGAAAACGCGCAGGAAGCCGCATGGGCGCGGCTTTTCACTCCGGCGGCTAAATACAGCGTCTGCAAAGCGGGTATCCCCTTTGTGGCGGAAGCGATGGAGGTGCTGGGCGGCGCAGGCTATTGCGAAGAGAGCGAACTGCCGCGGCTGTACCGTGAAATGCCGGTTAACAGCATCTGGGAAGGTTCAGGCAATATTATGTGCCTGGACGTCCTGCGCGTGCTGGCGAAGCAGCCGGGCATTCTCGAGCTGCTCACCGACGATTTTGCGCAGGTGAAAGGCCAGGACAGACACTTCGATCGCAGCTGGCGGCAGCTGCAGCAGAAGCTGCGTAAACCGCAGGAGGCGCAGGGCAGGGAGATCGTCCAGCAGCTCTTTTTACTCGGCGCCGGAAGTCAGATGCTGCGGCACGCATCGCCGCCCGTGGCGCAGGCGTGGTGCCGCATGATGCTGGATGCCCGGGGCGGAACGCTGTTGAGCGAGCAGGTGCAAAATGACCTGCTGCTGCGCGCCACGGGCAGAGTCGGTTAACCCTTCAGCTGGAACAGGCTTACCAGCCTGGTGAGGTGGGAGCCCTTCTCGCGCAGCGTTTGCGCCGTCTGCTCGCTGCGTGAGATGCGATCGGCGTTGATGTGCGAGGCCTCCCCGATGTGCGTCATCGCCAGATTCACCTGACCAATCCCCGCAGACTGTTCGCGGGACGCGTGGTTGATCTCGGTAACGAGCTGGCTGATGTTATCGATATGGACAATGATCGAGTCCATCGCCAGGCGCGTCTGTTCAGACAGCGCATGGCCTTCGCTCACCTTGTTCAGCGTGTCGCCAATCAGCTGCTCAATCTCCTTCACCGCATTGGCGCTGCGCGCCGCCAGGGCACGCACCTCCTGCGCCACCACGGCAAAGCCCTTGCCGTGTTCGCCTGCCCGCGCCGCTTCAACCGCCGCATTGAGTGCCAGAATATTGGTCTGGAAAGCGATGGACTCAATCACGCGGGTGATGTCTTCGATACGTTTCGATGCGTCGCGAATATCATCCATGGTTGATACGGCATGCGTTACCGTCTCTCCGCCGTGGTGTACCGCCCGCGAAGTTTCTCCCACCAGCTGCTGCGTTTGCTCCATGTTGGCGGCGTTTTGCTGCACGGTCGCGGCTAATTGCTCCATGCTGGCAGACGTTTCCTCAACGCTGCTGGCCTGCTTGTTGATTTGCTCAGAAATCTCGCCAGTGTCTGAGGCCAGCGCGTTAGTGCCCTGATGGATCTCGCCGGCGGCCTCGCGGACCTGCAGCACAATTTTTTGCAGGCCATCCCCGATGCCGTTGATGGCGTCAACCAGCTGGCCGACCTCATCCTGACGCGTTACCGGCAGGCTGGCGCGAAGATCGCCTGCGGCATACTGGCGGGCAAGATCGATTACCCCGCGCAGCGGGCGGGTCAGCATCCGGCGAATGATGAGAACGAACAGGCCCGCGAAGAGTGCAGACAGCGCCACGCCCGCCAGCAGGAAGCGATCGCGCAGGGTCGTCACGCTTGAAAGCAGCACGGCTTTATCCACTTCACCCACGATGGTCCAGTTCCAGCCCGGCAGCGGCGTATAGGCGACTTTTAGCGTACGGCCATCCGCGCTCACGCGTTCCAGCGTGCCGGGTTTATCACCCAGAAGCTGCTGCTGTGTGGCGGCGTCCCAGTTCGGCAGCTTACCCTCTTCGGTGGCGTGGAACAGGTACTGTCCGCGCGTTTTGCCATTGCTGCGGTCCAGTACAAAGAAGCGACCGCTCTCGCCCAGACGACGGTTCAGGATTTTCTCGCGCATGACGTTCCACGAATGGGTGATGTCCACGCCGACAAAGATAATCCCGATTACCTGGCCTTGCGGATCCTTAACGGGCTGGTACTGCGTGATGTAGCGCTTACCGAACAGCAGCGCCAGCCCACGATAGACTTCCCCTTTGGTTACCGCCGCGAACGCCGGGCCGGTGGCGTCGAGCACGGTTCCGATCGCGCGTTCCCCATTCTCTTTGCGCAGCGACGTCGCCACGCGGATAAAGTCATTACCGCTGCGGACAAACAGCGTCGAAATGGCCCCCGTACGGCTCAGGAAGTCATCAGAAAGCGTATTGTTCTCGTGTAGTTCCGTTTCCCCACCTTTGAGCAGGGGAACGGTAAGCCCGTTGATGGTCCGGCTCTGGCTGCTGTCGCTATTCAGCGGCTGCGGCAAAAAGGTGGTGAACAGGCGAGTATAGCTTTCGACCTCTTCGCTCAGGCTGGTGTTGAACATCTGCACCATATCCACCATGCCGGTAGACTGATTGTGCAGGTCTTCAACCGCTAAATCTTCGAGCTGCTGGCTGGCTTTGTGGCTGAGAAGAAAGGTGAACAGCAAAAAAAGCGTGGCGACACCCGCGCCTGTCAGCAGCGATAGCTTCGTGCCCAGGCCCGCCCGGTGGAAGAAAGTGATCATAAATTGCTCATCATTGAAAAGGTATGGCTGTTCAACGGCAGAGCGAAGCGAACGTTTATCACTTTAATGTAACTGGATGTTACATGGTTGTTTTTATTTGGTTTCAGGGAGGATAAAAAATTTGCAAATACGAAAAGCCACTAAAATTAAGTGGCTTTTATCGGGAGGAAGTTATGCATAAAGAATGGCCTGGACCCGCCAGTGGTTAATATGGCGGTCTTCCTGCATCTGGACGATGCGATACCAGGAGGCGCCCTGTTCGTCCGCCTTCAGGGCCACGACACGTTCAACGTCCTGCGGGCTCCCCGTAATATTCGTCACGGAGATCTGACCAATTTCGTTCAGGCCAGTGACACAATCAGCGCTGGCAAATTCGGCTGACTGCGCCGTGGTGCTCAGCAGGCCTGCTGAAAGTAATAACGTCGTTAAGGCAAGGGTTCGTTTCATCGTCAGCTCCTTTTCACGTGTCTCCGGTATCCGCCGGGCAATCCTTCGCGAATAAACTCATTTCCATTGTTGCTGGCATGGAGTTTATTGTGGACAGGAAAATGTCTACGGACGCAAAGCAGTGTAAAAGTCGTTTAAATGATGATGCTTACCTGCGGTACAAAATCCCCTGTGCGTACCACTGTCCCGTAATAATGGTTTCATCAATCATCGTGATGACGTAATAATCTGCTTTTGCGGCGACGGCCTGTGCTTCAATTGCGTCTTCTGCATCATCCGGGGAACCGCGAACCATCGCGGAGACGGAACCCAGACGTTGTAATCCTTCCGTCTGGTTACGACGAATTTCCTGAGGACGATCGGTAACCGGTGGAGCCGGTTCTGGCGTACCCTGCAGTACGGAACATCCGCTAAGCAGTGAGACCAGCAATAAAGCGGTAAGCCTGCGCATAAACCTGTCTCTTTTCCTGATAGCCATAGTGTAGTTGTCTGCGAATTTAGTTTTGGGGGAATGTTCCCGAAGTGTTATCTGGGGCGTAGATTTCGAATGAAAATATCGCGAAACCGTAATCCAGCTCTCAACATTATGAATCATTCATCAGTTCAGGATCGACAATGATTGAAATTGAAACCCGGCGCCTTGGTGACCATGAACTCATTCATGCATTCCCGACAGGTAAAGCTGAACAACCGTTGCCGACGGTGGTTTTTTATCACGGCTTTCTCTCCTCTAAGCTGGTCTACAGCTATTTTGCCGTAGCGCTGGCGCAGGCCGGTTTTCGTGTGGTCATGCCCGATGCGCCAAATCATGGTGCCCGCTTTACGGGCGATGAACAGGCGCGGCAGGGGCTGTTCTGGCAAACGCTGCACGGCAGCTTGACCGAGTTCGCCGGGCTGCGCGACGCGCTCCTGTCGGGCGGGCTGGTGGAGGGGAAACGGCTGGCGGTAGCGGGCGCATCGATGGGCGGAATGACGGCGCTGGGGATCATGGCCAGACATCCTGAAGTGACGTCCGTGGCGTGCCTGATGGGGTCGGGTTATTTTACCTCACTGGTAAAGACGCTGTTCCCGCCGCAGATGCCTCAGGAGATTGAGGCTTTGCTATCCGAGTGGGACGTCAGCCATGCGCTCCCGCAGCTGGCCGATCGCCCGCTGCTGCTGTGGCATGGCGATGCCGACGACGTGGTCCCGCCCGGCGAGACGTTCCGTCTGCAGCAGGCGCTACAGCGCGAAGGGCTGGATGGCAATCTGACCTGCCTGTGGGGAGCCGGCGTCCGGCACCGCATTACGCCCGCTGCGCTGGAGGCGACCGTCGCATTTTTCCGCCAGCATCTTTAGACGCGAAGCACCTTAACGCCCTGATCCTCAAGCTTGCTGAGGATATCAGGGTTGGCGTTTTTGCCGGTGATCACCATGCTGATTTGCTCGGCGCGGCTGAAAAGCATCCCGGCGCGCTCACCGACCTTGCTGCTGTCCACCAGCACCACCAGCTTGCCCACCACGTTAAGCATATTCTGTTCCGCCATGGCGGTGAGCATATCCGTCTTATAGAGGCCTTCTGCGGTCAGCCCCTTGCCGCTGGTAAACATCCAGTGCCCGGCGTAGAGGCTGTTTTCACTGTCCTGCGGGCTGAGGGTAATAGACTGACTCTTGTTGTACTGGCCGCCCATGATCACCACGCTTTCATGTTCCTGGTCAATGAGATAGTTGGCCAGCGGCAGATAGTTGGTAATGATTTGCACTGGCTTGCCGCACATCTCCCGACCCAGCAGAAATGCCGTTGAGCCACAGTTGATCACGACGCTTTCACCGGGGTTCACCAGCTGTGACGCTGCCCGGGCAATCCGCACCTTTTCATCGTGATTCTGCGCCTGGTGGATGTTCATCGGCGTCCAGCGTGGACGCTGCTGGCTAATGGCCTCTGCGCCGTTGCGGACTTTTTTCAGCTTGCCGCTTTCATCCAGCTTGTTGATGTCCCGCCGCGCGGTGGCGGGGGAGATCCCTAAACGTTCGATCACTTTCTCGACGGTGATAAACCCGGTTTGCGCCAGGAGTTCCAGTAAAATTTGATGCCGTTGCGCTTCCGTCATGAGCTATTCCGATAAGAATTGATTTGAAAAGATGATATTTGAAATAGCGTGAAATTACTAAAAGAAATACGACATCGCCAGACACAGGGTCTGGCGATTTGGCTTCACAATCAGAGGAAGGACTTGAACGGCAGATCTGGCTCAATAGTAAAGCAATCATCGAAGCCACGCGGGTAGTGGTACTCAAGATTATCTTTGTCCAGCGGCCAGGTGAACTTGCCGCCAACCTGCCAGATAAACGGCTTGAAGCCATACTTGAGGCGATCTTTTTTCATCTCCCACAGAACGCGGATCTCTTGCGGATCGGCCTGGAAATTCGACCAGATATCGTGGTGGAACGGGATCACCACCTTGGTATTCAGCGCTTCCGCCATGCGCAGCATATCCGCGCTGGTCATTTTGTCGGTAATACCGCGCGGGTTTTCACCGTAAGATCCGAGCGCCACGTCAATCTGATGCTCGTTACCGTGCTTCGCGTAATAGTTGGAGTAATGAGAGTCGCCGCTGTGATACAGGGAACCGCCGGGGGTTTTGAACAGGTAGTTCACCGCACGCTCGTCCATGCCGTCTGGCAGTACGCCGGCGGCTTTCTGGTCGGCGGGCAGGGTAATCAGCGCAGTGCGGTCGAAGGCATCCAGCGCATGAATTTCAACGTCTTTGATTTTGACCACGTCGCCAGGTTTCATCACGATGCAGCGCTCTTTTGGCACTCCCCAGCCAATCCATAAATCCACGCACGTCTGCGGCCCGATAAACGGCACGTCGTCAGCGCAGTTTTGCATTACCGCTGCCGCCACGTTCACATCAATGTGATCGTTATGATCGTGGGTAGAAAGAACGGCATCGATCTGGCGAATGGCAAAGGGATCAAGAACAAACGGCGTGGTACGTAGGTTCGGCTGAAGTTTTTCCACGCCGGCCATGCGCTGCATCTGGTGGCCTTTTTTCATCAGCGGATTGCCGTGGCTCTGTTTACCGGTGCCGCACCAGAAATCGACGCAAATATTGGCGCCGCCTTCAGATTTCAGCCAGATACCGGTGCAGCCCAGCCACCACATTGCAAACGTGCCGGGAGCAACCTGTTCCTGCTCAATCTCTTCGTTCAGCCAGCTACCCCACTCCGGAAAGGTGCTCAGAATCCATGACTCACGGGTGATGGTTTTCACTTTACTCATCGGTTTAGCTCCTGCTTTTAATCAAAAGTAATCACTTGGTGACGTGTTGTGATTAATGCTGGCACTGTTTGAATCGGTTTGCAATGACTATCTTGCGGAAAACTCCCCTCGCTGCATCACAGAAAAAACGTCTTAGCATTGTTAAGATAACCTCTAAGTATCATTAATGTGCTGAATTTTAAGAATTAATTAATATTTTTCAATCGGTAGTGAAAATCATTACTGATACCAGGGAAATAAATTGCGTGATACGTCACAAATAATCAAATGCAATCTTGTGGTGATTATTTGTGATTAATAGAGTGAAGGCACCAACCACGCAGGGATTGCCCCTCGTGTTCTCATTTTCTGGAGAGAGTTATGGAGATCCTCTACAACGTCTTTACCGTTTTCTTTAATCAGGTAATGACCAACGCCCCGCTGTTGCTGGGTATCGTGACGTGCCTGGGGTACATCCTGCTGCGCAAAAGCGTCAGCGTGATTATCAAAGGCACCATCAAAACCATCATTGGTTTTATGCTGCTGCAGGCGGGGTCTGGCATTCTGACCAGCACCTTTAAGCCGGTGGTTGCCAAAATGTCGGAGGTGTACGGCATTAACGGCGCCATCTCTGATACCTACGCGTCCATGATGGCCACTATCGATCGCATGGGGGATGCGTACAGCTGGGTTGGATATGCGGTACTGCTGGCGCTGGCGCTGAACATCATTTACGTGCTCCTGCGGCGCATCACCGGTATTCGCACCATCATGCTCACCGGGCACATCATGTTCCAGCAGGCGGGGCTGATTGCGGTTTCGCTCTATATCTTTGGCTACCCAATGTGGACCACGGTTATCTGCACCGCTGTGCTGGTCTCACTTTACTGGGGCATTACCTCCAACATGATGTACAAGCCAACGCAGGAGGTCACTGACGGCTGCGGCTTCTCCATCGGTCACCAGCAGCAGTTCGCTTCATGGATAGCTTACAAAGTTGCGCCGTATCTGGGCAAAAAAGAGGAGAGCGTTGAAGACCTCAAGCTGCCGGGCTGGCTGAACATCTTCCACGACAACATCGTCTCAACGGCGATTGTAATGACTATCTTCTTCGGGGCCATTCTCCTCTCCTTCGGCATTGACGTGGTGCAGGCGATGGCGGGTAAAACCCACTGGACGGTCTATATCCTGCAAACCGGTTTCTCCTTTGCCGTGGCTATTTTCATCATCACTCAGGGCGTGCGTATGTTCGTCGCCGAGCTGTCTGAAGCGTTCAACGGTATCTCTCAGCGCCTGATCCCTGGCGCGGTGCTGGCGATTGACTGTGCGGCTATCTATAGCTTTGCGCCAAACGCCGTCGTGTGGGGGTTCATGTGGGGCACCATTGGCCAGCTGATTGCAGTTGGCATCCTGGTGGGCTGCGGCTCCTCCATCCTGATTATTCCTGGCTTTATCCCGATGTTCTTCTCCAACGCCACTATCGGCGTGTTTGCTAACCACTTCGGCGGCTGGCGCGCGGCGCTCAAGATCTGCCTGGTCATGGGCATGGTTGAAATCTTTGGTTGCGTGTGGGCGGTCAAGCTCACCGGTATGAGCGCCTGGATGGGCATGGCGGACTGGTCAATTCTGGCACCGCCAATGATGCAGGGCTTTGCCTCCGTCGGGCTGGCCTTTATGACCGTCATCATCCTGATTGCACTGACTTATATGTTCTTCGCTGGCCGTTCGCTGCGGGCTGAAGAAGATGCGGAAAAACAAACAGCAGAAGTTTCTGCTCACTAAGGAGTTTCGATTATGACCGTACGTATCCTGGCTGTGTGTGGCAATGGGCAAGGAAGCTCCATGATCATGAAAATGAAAGTGGACCAGTTTTTAACCCAGTCAAACATTGACCACACGGTGAACAGCTGCGCAGTGGGTGAATACAAAAGTGAACTGAACGGCGCGGACATCATTATCGCTTCAACTCACATTGCCGGTGAGATCAGCGTGTCGGGCAACAAATATGTGGTAGGCGTGCGCAACATGCTGTCGCCTGCGGATTTCGGGCCAAAACTGCTGGAAGTGATCAAAGAACACTTCCCTCAAGACGTGAAGTGAGGGCGACACATGAAGCTACGTGATTCGCTGGCAGAGAATAACTCCATTCTTCTACAGGCCGAAGCCAGCACCTGGCAGGAAGCGGTGAAGCTGAGCGTGGATCTGCTGGTCAAGGCGGACGTTGTCGAGCCGCGTTATTACCAGGCCATTCTGGATGGCGTGGCGCAGCACGGCCCGTACTTTGTGATTGCCCCGGGCCTCGCAATGCCGCATGGCCGTCCGGAAGAGGGCGTCAAGAAAACCGGCTTTGCGCTGGTGACGCTGAAAACCCCGCTGGTGTTCAACCACGAAGATAACGACCCGGTCGACATCCTGATCACCATGGCGGCCGTAGATGCCAATACCCACCAGGAGGTGGGCATCATGCAGATCGTTAACCTGTTTGATGATGAAGCTAATTTTGACCGTTTACGCGCCTGCCGTACCGCGCAGAACGTGCTGGATTTAATTGATAACGCCACTGCGGCGGCAGTTTAAGAGGAAATTGAAAATGTCATTACCAATGTTGCAGGTCGCGCTGGATAACCAGACTCTGTCTCACGCCTACGAAACCACCCGCCTGATTGCGGAAGAGGTAGATATTATCGAAGTGGGTACCATTCTGTGCGTGGGCGAGGGCGTTCGCGCGGTTCGCGACCTGAAAGCGCTCTATCCGCACAAAATCGTGCTGGCGGATGCCAAAATCGCCGATGCGGGCAAAATTCTCTCACGCATGTGTTTTGAAGCCAACGCCGACTGGGTCACCGTCATCTGCTGCGCGGATATCAACACGGCCAAAGGCGCGCTGGACGTGGCAAAAGAGTTCAACGGCGACGTGCAGATTGAACTGACCGGTTTCTGGACCTGGGAGCAGGCGCAGGAGTGGCGCGAGGCGGGCATCCAGCAGGTGGTTTATCACCGCAGCCGTGATGCGCAGGCCGCCGGCGTGGCGTGGGGCGAAGCCGATATCAGCGCGATCAAACGCCTGGCCGATATGGGCTTCAAGGTGACCGTAACCGGTGGCCTGGCGCTGGAAGATCTGCCGCTGTTCAAGGGTATTCCAATTCACGTCTTTATTGCCGGTCGTAGCATTCGCGACGCGGCGTCTCCGGTGGAAGCGGCGCGCCAGTTCAAACGCTCAATCGCTCAGCTTTGGGGCTAAGGAGCGGGTATGTTGTCAAAACAGGTCCCGCTTGGCATCTATGAAAAGGCACTCCCGGCGGGGGAGTGCTGGCTGGAGCGGCTACAGCTGGCGAAGCGGCTGGGCTTTGATTTTGTCGAAATGTCCGTGGATGAGACGGACGAGCGCCTTTCGCGCCTGGACTGGAGCCGCGAACAGCGTCTGGCGCTGGTGAGCGCCATTGCCGAGACCGGCGTGCGCGTGCCGTCCATGTGCCTGAGCGCTCATCGCCGCTTTCCTCTCGGCAGCGAAGACGATGCCGTGCGCGCGCAGGGGCTTGAGATCATGCGGAAAGCTATCCGCTTTGCGCAGGATGTCGGCATCCGCGTGATCCAGCTGGCGGGTTACGATGTTTACTATCAGGAGGCCAACGACGAAACGCGGCGTCGTTTTCGTGACGGCCTGAAAGAGAGCGTCGACATGGCAAGCCGCGCGCAGGTGACGCTGGCAATGGAGATCATGGACTACCCGTTGATGAACTCCATCAGCAAGGCGCTGGGCTACGCGCATTATCTGAATAACCCGTGGTTCCAGCTCTATCCGGATATCGGCAACCTGTCGGCATGGGATAACGACGTGCAGATGGAGCTACAGGCGGGCGTCGGGCATATCGTGGCGGTGCACGTCAAGGACACCCGTCCCGGCGTGTTTAAAAATGTGCCGTTCGGCACCGGGGTGGTGGATTTCGAACGTTGCTTTGAGACGCTCAAACAGACAGGTTATTGCGGGCCTTACCTGATTGAGATGTGGAGCGAAACCTCGGACGATCCGGCGGCGGAAGTGGCGAAAGCCCGGGACTGGGTGCGCGAGCGCATGGCGCGGGCAGGCTTACTGGAGGCGGAACATGCTTAAGCTGAAGCAGCAGGTCTTTGAAGCCAATATGGATCTTCCTCGCTATGGTCTGGTGACGTTCACCTGGGGCAACGTGAGCGCCATCGACCGCGAGCAGGGTCTGGTGGTGATTAAGCCGAGCGGCGTGGCATATGACGCCATGAAACCAGACGATATGGTGGTGGTCGACCTCGAAGGAAACGTTGTTGAGGGCAAATGGCGTCCTTCTTCGGATACGGCTACCCATCTGGCGCTCTACCAGCGTTTCCCGTCGCTGGGCGGTGTCGTGCACACGCATTCTACGCACGCCACTGCCTGGGCGCAGGCTGGCCTGGCCATCCCGGCGCTGGGCACGACGCACGCGGACTACTTCTTCGGAGACATTCCCTGCACGCGAGCACTAACGCAGGCTGAGGTGGAAGGCGAGTACGAGCTCAACACCGGCAGGGTGATTATCGAAACGCTGGGGGAGACGGAACCGCTGCATACGCCGGGTATTGTGGTGTACCAGCACGGTCCGTTCTCCTGGGGTAAGGATGCGCACGACGCCGTGCATAACGCGGTGGTGATGGAAGAGGTGGCAAGAATGGCGTGGATTGCCCGCGGCATTAACCCACAGCTTCAGGGCATTGATGATTATCTGATGAACAAGCATTTCATGCGTAAGCACGGCCCGAATGCCTATTACGGGCAGAAGTAAATATGCGCTCTGGAATACCGAAACAGCTGTAACCGGTGGTATTCCGGAGCCATTCATAAAAAAGCCCCCGTGCAGGGGGCTGGCTGGTTGTTGCTCTGCCTCGTTGGCTTTCCTGGTGCTGGCGATAAAACGTTATTGGTAAATATCTGCACTGGCGTGCATATTGCCGTTGCTGCCGGGCTCACGCGTCAGCATGACGTGATAGTATTTTGCGCCCCGGGCGTCGGTTTCTTCATTAAGCGCCCGATCTGCTTCACTTTCGGTGGCGAAGTTATGATTGATGTAAATTACGCCTAAGCTCTGCACATCATCCATGTTTCTGGCCTGCTGGCTGTCTATCCTGATGGCTGCCATCGCGTTTGCACTGAGCAAAAGCGCAGCCATAATGGCGATTGCGATGTTTTTCATGATTTGCGCTCCACGACTGCATGCTGCGGTAATACGGTTGCTGCTCTCCTTCCCGGTTTATATGGTCTTTGCTTAAAGTGTAATCGCTTCTCTGTCAGCGATGAGTGACCATTTCTGATGGTGTTGTTCAAAAAAACAGCACTTCAGATATGAGCGATTTTAAATCACCCACTTAGACCCGCTTCGCGCTTTGTGCGAATTATTTGTGCAATCAGCTTGAGTTTCCCGGGGGGCGCAAGTATTATGACGCGTCAATTTTTCAGCCGACCTTTAACACGTTCCTTGCCTCCCCGGGCCTCGGCTGACCCAGACAGGAGGCTGAATAATCCGTAAGGAGCAATTCGATGCGTCATTACGAAATCGTTTTTATGGTCCACCCTGACCAGAGCGAACAGGTTCCCGGGCATGATCGAGCGTTACTCTGCTGCCATCACTGGTGCAGAAGGCACGATCCACCGTCTGGAAGACTGGGGCCGCCGTCAGCTGGCTTACCCGATCAACAAACTGCACAAAGCTCACTACGTTCTGATGAACGTTGAAGCTCCGCAGGAAGTGATCGATGAGCTGGAAACTACCTTCCGCTTCAACGATGCCGTTATCCGCAGCATTGGTTATGCGTACTAAGCACGCAGTTACCGAAGGCATCTCCGATGGTTAAAGCGAAAGACGAGCGTCGTGAACGTCA
>CATOUR010000419.1:0-25399 GCA_951848785.1 Callosobruchus maculatus
GTTTTCGAGTTATGAATTTTTTTCTGAATTTTATAGAGAATTCTCTACCTCGACAACTTAAAACTTGTCCAGAAGAAAAATTAAAAGACTTTTCTAAATTTTCTTTTTTGCTGATTAATCTTCAAGAGTTTACTGTTTATAAATTATAATCGGCTTCGTAACTTTCATGAAAGTCATGAAAAGTTTAGTGCAAAGTGAAAAATTTAAATGTTCCTTGCTTGTTTCAAAACCGAAAACCGCATCTTTCTATCCCGTTTAGTTTCCGAGAGTTTCTTGTAAGTACTACAAACGTCAAATTTTGTAAAAATTGCTGTTTGCACGTTTTCCAAAATTTTCTAAATGAAAATTTGGAAAACCTGTTGAAAAACTCAGCACTGGTGTTTTTAAGAACAATGTGGTTACAGTTAGATGAAGCGAAAGCACATTTTAGTATTAGAGGTCGAAACACTTTGGATGAAAGGTTTCCTGCCAATTGTTTCATCTGCGAGCCACGTCACCTACGATTTTTCCAATTCCTAGGCAATAATCACAAAACCGTAAAAACCATCAAAGATAGAATCACATGTGCGAAGATAAAAGTAAAAGAATTTAATTCCGCATCCACCGATGCGAAATTTATCATACCATCCCATTTGAAAAACAAAGTTTTTAACGTTTTTAACTTTTCAAATTTGAAAATTGCTAGTCTATTGATTTAATTTTTTTGAAGCAGCGATCTTACTGAAACACAAGTACGTTCCTTGCTTGTTTCAAAACCGAAAACCGCATCCTTCTATTGCGTTTAGTTTCCGACATATTAATGTTTCTTGTAAAGTACTACAAACGTCAAATTTGTAAAAATTGCTGAATAACTCCGAAAATAGGCTTCGTAGACATAAATAATGGTTAACAAACTGGACCTAAAAATCGATGCTGAATTCAAAAACGTAATAATATGCAGGGTGTTCCATTTCAAATAAGGAAGTTGAAACCTACTTCCGTTATATCCGGAAGTCCGCCATCTTTGAAATTATTTTCTAAATGTAGAGCATTTGAAAAGAAACGTTTTTTATTTAACACATTTTCGTCTAAACGGTATGGCCGCTAGAGAGCAACGCGCGCTTATTGGACCACCCTGTATATGTGAGCTATATTATAATGATAAAAAATAAAACCCAACATCAGCAACTAAAATACCAGTTCACCTTATAACAAAACATAAGAGCATAAGCAATACATGAAAGTAATGCTATATAATGCAGGATTATAAAAATCGTCTCTCGAGGAAGCATTTAAGCTTTCGCAGTTATGAAGCCGTGGTATTGAACGTCAATTCTGTGTCAGATTACGATTAGCTAGCGGTAAATACTTATTTTAACGTTTTAACCCATACTATACGAGACACCAGGTGCAACAGCAACTGAACCATATATTAAAGTAGTATACAGTGTGTCTCACGTATATCAGGTCTTACGCAGAAGAGGCGAAAAGGATGTTTTACATTTAAAGGACAAGGTTATAGAAGAGTGTATTTACTTGAGAAAGTGATAATAAACGAGGGCAAATTTGATTGAGTATTTTTGGTTATTAGAAGAAAAGTTATATAATAGTGGAAACCGTGAATAAGTGGTAAACCAGAATAATTAAAAGACAGGTACATTGCTTAGATCTTTCGCTTCATGTAAGTACATTTATTTGAGAATATTACTATTACTATTTATTACTATTTTTTTTTCAACTGAGCAGACCGCGTAGGCAGAGCCTAAATACCAAAGTACCGCGGCTGCCGTGAAAGGGTTGTGTTAGGGGAAGTTTGTTAACGCGGAATTTGAATGGGCCAATAGCGGCTGGCCCAATAAATACATTTCCTGGCAGTCCATTCCAAGCCTTGGACACTCTGGGAATAAATGTGAGGTTGTACCGCTCGGTTCTTGATGTATGCAGAACGACCGCCTTAGGATGAGATGCAGTGGTCGCCCGGGTGCTGCTGATAAGGAGCAGTGGGCGGTGGAACGATAGAAGATATCTCAGAGGAGCAGATTCGGTAAAAGAGTGAGAGGGCACCAATAACATGCAGCAGCTCCCCAGACATGAGAGCAATAGTCCAGGCCAGGTCTTATCTGGGCTTTATATAGCATGAGGAGGTTACATGGTGAGAAGTACTTTCTGGCTCTAAATAGGTACCCAAGCTTTTTACCAACAATTGACGCAACGTGTTCGTGCCAGATCAGACTTTCTGTAATGTTGACCCCTAACAGCTTGAATGAGTGACTAAGGACTATAGACAGAAGGTAATGTGTTTTGACTTAAACTTTGAGAAAATCTTCGAAAAAGCTCTTTTATCATATATTTGCACTATTATTTATGAGTTTGTTTTTTGTTTTTACCTTAGCGTTTGATGATGATGCTTTTTCACCATATTCTAGTCTTACAATCTTACTAGTTAAGAAAATACACAAAAAAAGAACCACTTAAATGTTTGAGATAGACTTTAATTATATGCCACTTCATTGGAATGGCTGTCAATCAATTGTATTCAAAATAAATGTTTTTTATATTTTGACAAAGGCTGCAGAGGTAGTAAAGTTCATTTTGAGCATATGCGGTTATTTCCACAGAGCTAGTGAAGAACTACGGAATACATAGGCAACTACAGAATAAATTTTAGAAATCAAATTCACCAAAGAAGGAAGCTTCTGAATACTGAACTCTAATGTCACAGTTATCATGATAATTCTCCGCACTAGTGATTGGAGCTCTTGGAGAGGTATTTCGCGGGTTGATCCTTAATACCCATGACCGGAGAGAGAGAGAGATGTTTGATTTAAGTTCTGTGTGATTTGTATATTACTGCATAAGTTATATGTTATTCGGTATATTATCAGTATATTATTTCATTTACCTATTTGGCGTTTAAAGAGTTATTTGGTGTGTATATATTTATATTTATTTGTTTAAATTATAACAATTGCTAACCTGCAGGTTATGTGAATCATATAGAATAACGTCATGTTCTTTAATTAAACCTATGGTAACCTACTTTTATAATGTATTCACCTTTAGTGAATTGATTACTCAGGTATCTTTTTATTTAATTTCCAGATGTGTCACCTCGAGCGCTTTTCCTGATACAGGTCCAACTTTTATTGATGTTAAATCAGGTAGTAAGTTATCGTTTAAATATTTCATTGTAATATACTGTGTAAGGCTTTCGCGGCCATCGTCCAAAGAATTTGTGGTTCTTGGGTTTTTAGGCCGGCGTCGTTTAGAAAAAAATACCTGGTTGCAGAAAGCACTCCATGGCAAACATAGATCATACAATGGTACGCAACACCACATTAATGAAAAACAGTTATACACTTGGCTGCAGTATGGCCAGCTCTTTACAGGAACGGAGGGTTTGCTGCTTGCTATCCAGGACCAAGTAATTGCGACACTAAACTACAAGATCCATCAATAACTGATAATAATTTCAGAAAGTGTCACCAACTGTACTCAAAGACATTCAATATAAACCACATATAAACTTTACTGGTACGTTGAAATACAGACAAAACTATCATAGCCAATAGACCAGATACTCGTGGTGGCGAAACGTCAAGCTTTAACGCTAAACGACGCCGGCCTAAAAACCCAAGAACCACAAATTCATTTCATTGTAATCTTATTTAATTTATTTTGATCATTTGTTTGCTGATTGAACCACTACTTTATTAAATGTTTTTAAGACACGCCTAGAATAATCGTTAATTCGTTTTTATCTCCTACAATAATTACACATTAATGACTTTGACATTACTGATTCGCCCTGCGTTTGATTCAGTAATGTTTCCAAATTCTTCACAGATCATCGAAATCAGTGTCCAAATAAGGATTTATGGTAAGGGCGTCTGACTGGCGAACCAGCACAAAATGGCATTTCGCATTTGTGTGGATATTTTCGGGGTGGGATTTGTCCCATTGTGCTACAGGGATGGGGTAACACGGTTCGTCGGCCCGTGAATACAATGAGGGTGCAAAGGCAGTGCCCTTGCCCTTGCGACTAACACTACGGTGCCTTACGCAGTAGCTGTGAAGCAGATTAAAAATCAGGCCTTATGAACGCAGAGTATGTCGGATGTCGCTTCTTTGTTGCAAGTGGTATAACAATATTACTAGTTCATGATCATTTAGGGGTCTACCGTGTTGATATTGTTTGAGGACTACCTTCTATTCATAAAGTTGATGACAGACCTAAAGGTCTAGGGTATAGCGCGCGAAATTTAGAATCCAAGAAAAGACGTACTCCCGTGTTAGCGAGGAGTCGTGACCGCCTGTTCCCTTCCTCCAATGTATGTGTCTAAGATGAGGGGGTAAGGTCAAAAGATCCAAAAGGTCCAAAGGTCACTGTAAAAATGAGTTTCGCATTTCCAAGCTTCCGACGTTACCTTCAAACTTACAGTACTGATTCAAAAAGCAAATTGAAAAAGAAAGCTTTCGCTTTGTCACCTATTTGGCCTTTTTTTGATGTCTTGTTTGGTTATTAAATTACAGACATTTGAAGAATGTATGATTTTTCTTACACACTAAAAAACTTTTTTGAGAAAATGGCAAATAGTTGTCATTACTTAAGGTCTTAACTATCACCTTCTGAAATACTGTGTATGTAGTTTGAAAAACAAGTGAGTTCTGTTCGAAATGGGAATCCGTGTTTTAACATGGCAAATACATATGTATAACCGTGTATACTCAGGCCCCTTAAGGGGTTAATGATCATTTAGGGGTCTACCGTGTTGATATTGTTTGAGGCCTACCTTCTATTCGTATAAATTTAATGACAGAAGATAAAGCAGTTTCATATTTTTTATTCACTGAGATGTGAATACTTTCCTCCTCAGAAAAAGGTACTTTTTATTCAACTCTTTTGAGAAGGAACGTTGAAGAAAGCTGATAAAAAAATAAACGAAGGGGCTTTCATTTGGTAGGTCTAACAATCCAAAAACTGTACCTTTGAAAAACAAAAAATACGAAATGCAAATGCCATTGCCATGCCAGTAGCAGTAATTCAAAAAAATGAAGTCAGGTTGATTGACTCAGTACTTCCCACACATTACGGTGATATCAGCTTATTACTTTTCCATAGCATGAAACTATAGTCTGAGATCCCTTGCCAGCAAATCATCGGTTTTGCCGCTAGGTCTTTCTTTCACAGGACAATGGACAGCCTATTGTGAATACAACAAATTTTCAGTTTTACAACCCCCTTCTAGTCAACCACCCCAATTTCATCCCTACCCATAAGAAAGTAGAAGTTGACGAAACGAAAAGTTTGACGAATATTTGAAATTTTTTGTTTTTTGCTAACTACTCCGTTCACCGATTTTCAGCATTACCTAGTACGACCATACACGATATCCCTGCCTAAATTTCATCACAATCTATGCAGCGGTTACTGAGATTACGAGGGTAGAAAAAAGTCAACAGACCGACAGACACACAGACAGACTGACATAAAATGTGTGACGTGGATTTTCGTTATGTAGACATCATAAAACGCCCAAAACGCGTATTATCTCAAAATCAAAAATTTTCGCGATCACAATACTCCCCTCACCTACCGATGTGAGAAGTAAAATGTTCCAGAAAACGTTTATTGATGCATATGAAGTACATACCAGCTTTCACAAACATTTTACATCTAAATAAGTAGCCCAGATTGATAAAAAAAGTATTTACTTCCAGAATTTTACTACCCTGTGTCACAAAGCTAAAGACGTATCTACATCTCAAACTGTTTTCTTAGCACGAAACCAAACCCTTTGTATAATAGTGTCATCATCATCATCATCATAGTCACAATGTCTTAATAGACATGTTGTGAGTTCGTAAAATGCATTCACTCATTTTACGAGTTTCTCTTGGGATATCTTTAAGATCTTTAATGCAGTAGTTTCCCATTTGCTTTCTGCATCCTCATCCGTTGACCAGATGTATCTACTGGTTCATCCGCCTTTAGGGGCAATTTCTCACCCTAAGGACAAGAAGGTGTCCTGACTCTTCTCAACTCGTCCACCTAAAGTTGCTGGTTGAGAAGAGGTTACTGCTTATACCGACAGTAGTTCGGGTTCCTTTTAGTCGCCTTTTACGACATGCAGGATATACGATGGGAGATATTCTAACCCGCCCCCACACGGGGGTTGTATAATAGTATTAGACTTTAAAAAATGATGTACCCCACCACATACTCCTAAGCTAATATGTTGATTATACATTGCACACTAGCAGATATTTTGGCGATCTTTGTATTTATGAAAGACACAAATGCCCTATATGACTTTATTTTTTGTAAACCCTTAAAACCTGTCCTATAGTCAGAAAGTGAATCAGGTGCTTTATATACTTTTCAGAGGAAGGAGGGAACTAGCAGGGAGATATTTATTTATATGCATGCCTTACAATGTGTTTCTCATAGTATTCGCGCCCCTCTGTGAATATTTCTATAAGAAGGTCTATAACAAACATGCATCCAGTAGATGGAAGTATCTTCATAAAGGTATGTATTTGTCTATAATCCATCTGACTGATGTGGGATTATTAATTATTAATTAAGGTGGCTGTGATTGATACTACTTTTATGATTCTGCCACAAACTAGCGCAGTTTGCAATTAGTAATCATACAGTAATTATAAGGTGAACATGAAAAATCTGGAATTAATTTGCAAATCAATCGCTTTGCTCTGATTTTCTGCTATGATTTTGATCCATGAATTCTAAAATATGTTTAACAAAAGTGTCATCCAGCTTTGACGTTTTATTTCCAGTATTGATAAAATATTATTGGATGATACTTATTAACATAGCCTTCAATACCCAATAGAAAGCTTTGTCAAAGCCTATGTTAGAATATAATAACAATAATAAATCGCCTTTATTCATACATCTGACAAGAGGAAAAATTTAGCCACATGGCTACTCTTACATTTACCCTATTGCAGACGAAAGCAATAATGAACAAAAAAAGATATACAGGGTTATTCACGTTATTCGACACGGAGCATTATGGCTAAAGTATTTGATAAAAAAGAAAATAATAACTTGGGATGGATAGAGACCCATAAAGGCTACTTTTTAGAAATATTTTCATGTTATACAGGGTGTCCCAAAAACACGAAATGTATCAAAGCTATGTTCTTTTAAATGGAACACCCAATATATTATTGCATATTCAAAGTCCTTGGTGAATTCTAGTGTGACTTTATGTATCATACATGGTACCTAAAGTGAACCGTTAAGGTGTAAATCACCATTTTCGGTATAAGTAGATATCAAGAGAAAATTGAATATCGCAGAGATTACAAAATATGGAAGGCTGTGACTTTGCCGTATTACTAAGCATAAAATGCGTCAGCTTTGATGAGACTGTCAAATTTAAATTACGTTTATGCTTGAAGAAATCGGTCGATGAATTAAGGAAACTTCGATCAGTGATAACTTGATTTTTTCAAATGGGAATGCCTAATTTTTTTTATACGGTTAAACGTTGAATTTGACAAGCTTTCTACTGATATAAGGTTGTGAATATCAATCTCTCGTAGTTTTCGTTTAATTTTAAATTTTCAAACAAATCGGCGATTTTCAATTTTTCTACCTATAAGCAACGTAGCAGGCCATGAAATATAAACAAAAATCTGTTCAGCTAGAAGAAAACAACTAACTTAGCTGAAAAATACACACTTACTAGGCGAAAGGGACAAGATTATAAAAATTCCTTAAAAAACAAATCAGCTCTCCCAGAAACAACTGCGATAACATTTCTAAGGTCAAAGAGAAGCTGGAGTATGGCAGTAATAGATATTTTTACTGTCTTCTGGCTACCGCAATTTACTGGAGGTTAAAAATTTCCAAGGCAATCAAAAACCCTCATATGAAACAGAAACAACCAGCGACTGTTGCTCCAGCACGCAACTATCAATCATATGTAATGGTGTGAAAAAGTACTAATTTGCGTCGAAGTCGATACCTCTGACTGGAGCCCTTCTATTTTTCAATATCTATTAGCAATATTGCAAAAAAGGAATACTGACCAATCAGATTTAAATTTTCTGCCATTTAAGTTATGTTTTATAATTTGAACAAATTTTAATTCATTCTTCATTTTTGTGACCTTGCTAATAGCTATTGAAGTATTTTTAGAACTCCAGTCAGAGGTACTTTTGACTTGAGTTTTGACAGAATTGCATACTTTTTTATATCATTAAATGTGAAATTTTATTATGGAAATAATAAACTGCTTACAACATTCTCTAGTAATTCTTACTTTATTTAAAAATTTTTAATGGTTTTGGTAATTGCCAATCTCTAGTACATTGCAGTAGCTAGTAGGCCGTGAAAAAATCCATTTCTGCCATACTCCAGCTTCTCTTTGACCAAAGGTATGTTACCGCCGTTGTTTCTGGTTAGACTTTGTTTGTTGTGAGTAATTTTTATAATCTTGTCCCTTTAGTCTAGTTCGTGTGTATTTTTTAGCTAAGTTAGTTGTTTTCTTCTACCTGAACAGGTTTTTGTTTATATTTCATGGCCTGCTACGTTGGCTATAGGTAGGCAAATTGAAAAACGCCGAAATGTTTAAAAATTTAAAATTAAATGAAAACTACCAGAGATTGATATGCACAACCTTATATCATTAGAAAGGTCATCAAATTCTACTTTCAACCGTATAAAAAAAATTAGGCATTCCCATTTGAAAAAATCAAGTTATCACTGATCGAAGTTTCCTTAATTCATCGACCGATTTCTTCAAGCATAAACGTAATTTAAATTTGACAGTCTCATCAAAGCTGACGCATTTTATGCTTAGTAATACGGCAAAGTCACAGCCTTCCAAATTTTACAACCTCTGCGATATTCAATTTTTTCCTGATATCTACTTATACCGAAAATGGTAATTTACACCTAAACGGTTCGCCTTAAGTCCCATGTATGATACATAAAGTCACAATATAATTTATCAGGGAATCTGAATATGCAATAATATACGGGGTATTCTATTTAAAAAAACATAACTTTGATACATTTCGTACTTTTGGGACACCCTGTATAACATGAAAATATTTTTAAAATGTAGCCCATATGAGTCTCTATCTATCCCAAATTATTATTTTCTTTTTTATCAAATACTTTAGCCATAAGGCTCCGTGTCGAATAACGTGGATAACCCTGTATATACATATAAAATGAAATCGGTGTAAATATACAAACTGATCACAATAACCTGGGCAAACTTACAAAAAGAGACATATGGTACAATAAAACAAACAAACTAATACATAAACGACCTAAACTGCATCGTTTAACAAATCTAACGAGCTTCATTTAAAAGAAAAGTTTTAAAGTTTTTGCGCAGCTGTGATACAGGCATTGTTTTGAAATGATGTGGTTATCGAATTATATAAAATAACTGCGTTATAAGTAAAGCATCGACTGAAAAACGTAGTTGAATGTAGTGGCATGGTCAGGGTTAGACGTGGTCGGATTTGCACATTGTGGGAATACTAACTTTTCGTAGAGATACTGTGGATAAATCAAATCGATGAAATGATACATATTTATTCGAGTTTGTTCAAAATAGTCTTTTATACCTCACACCATTTTACAATAGTGGGAATTTATAGTGTGTTGCCTGACCACCAGACAATGATACAACGATTTTTACGCAACTGTAGATCTTCAGAGGTTTCCGTGCCACACGGTATGTAAACGTACAACAATATCAGATTGTGTAAATGATGCATTTACAATTATTATTATCTGCATACGCGCTCCCCGACGGCAACGGTAATCGACTGCCTTCAGACATGCGAACGCCGAAGTCGGCCAAAGGAAATTAATATGGTGGCCGATGGGCACTAATGGGCTAAAACCCGATATGCGATTCATTCAAAGTCGGTCGGCTTGGCTTTGGTTAGGCTATGAGTTTGCCATTGTGCACATTCTGGTAACAATACTAACACTAGACAATCAACCTCTGATCCGCACAAATACAACGAAAATACTAGGCATGACCTTTGACTCGAAGCACACATGGAAAAACCACATTGAAGATCTAGTAATTGAATGCAAGAAAAGACTAAATATTATCAAAGTTCTATCAACAACAGAGTGGGGAGCTGATCAAGAAAGTCTCATTAGAGTCTATAGAGGTTTCATCAGATCTAAAATAGATTACGGATCTATAATTTACGGTTCTACAAACTTAAGCCTACTAAAGAAACTAGATACAGTACAATACGCAGCACTCAGGATTTCTCTCGGAGTTTTCAGAACGACGCCAGTTACCAGCATCCTAGCAGAAGCGCAGAAAAAGCCACTTGAACTACGAAGAATGGAACTATCTATCATATATGCTAGCAAGATCAGTGCATCTCCGCTAAACCCGATGAACTACACATTATTACACAGTGCAGCAAACAATACCTACCAAACTCACTCAAGACTTCCCAGACCGCTAAAAATCAGGATGTCAAGCTACTTATCCACACTAGGTACTGAACTAGTTCCAACGTATAATAGGGATCATCATCCGTTACCACCTTAGACATCCTATCAATTGGGAATTACTGCAGCACCACAGAGATAGTACCAGCTGCCAACTATATAGACAACCATTTCTAGAAATTAAGGCTAAATATGAGGATAGAAGCTTTTACTACACTGATGGGTCAATTATCGATAGGCGAGCTGGATGTGCAATTGTCACAGAGATCATAGACTGTGAGTCTATCAGACTTCCTAGTCAGTGCTCAATATTCAGCTGCGAACTCTATGCAATATATCAGACCTTAGAGCTAATTAAACGTACTTCGGCCAACCCGAAAGTAGTCATATGCTCTGACTCATACTCTAGTCTGACAGCGCTGGAAAACCACCTCACGAAAAACTCATTAGTTCAAGCAATTCAAGTGTTAATTCATGAACTCCAACATCGAGGTACAAACATAGAACTTATCTGGATTCCAGCTCATCAAGGAATAGCGGGTAAAGAAAAGGCAGACTCGCTAGCCAAAAAGGCCACAACAACATCGATCTCCAACAGCAACATTCCAGTCACTTTCCAAGAAGCTAAGAAATACTATACTGAGGTTATAAAAAACCACTGGAACTGCGCAGATTCTGGTGAGAATAGTTGTCCTAGCACTCTCGAGAGTACTGCTACAGAGATGTATGTTTCATGATCTCATCAGGATAACTTGCTGTACCAACAGTAGATTACAAAGAAGTCGTTTTAGCTTTGTCTAAGCTATGAGTTTGCAACTGCGCAGATTCTGGTGAAAATAGTTGTCCTAGTACTCTCGAGAGTACTGCATCAGAGATGTATGTTTCATGGTCTCATCAGGATAGCTTGCTGTACCAACAGTATATTACAAAGAAGTCGTTTTAGCTTTGTGTAAGTTATGAGTTTGCAACTGCGTAGATTCTGGTGAGAATAGTTGTCCTAGCAGTCCTAGCACTCTCGAACGTACTGCTACAGAGACGTGCTTTTCATGTTCTCATCAGTATAGCTCTCTGTACCAACAGTAGATTACAAAGAAATGGTTTTAGCTTTGTTTAAGCTATGAGTTTGCAGCTGCGCAGATTCTGGTGAGAATAGTTGTGCTAGCTCTCTCGAAAGTACTGCTAGAGAGGCGTACTTTTCATGGTCACATCATGATAGCTTGCTGTACCAACAGTAGATTAGAAAGAAGTCGTCTTAGCTTTGTCTAAGCTATGAGTTTGCAACTGCGCAGGTTCTGCTGAGAATAGTTGTCCTAGCTTTCTCGAAAGTACTGCTGCAGAGACTTACTTTTCATGGTTTTATCAGTATAGCTCGCTGTACTAACAGTAGATTACAAAGAAGTCGTTTTAGCTTTGGTAGAAGAGGTGCAATCTTTTAAGAAATGCATCAACAGACATTTAAACACAAATACAATAAACTTATAACACCCTCATTTATTTATGCATCAGGACTTATACATAATAATTTCAACAACATGTGTAAACATAGCTTTTAGCGCTTTATCCATCGCCAAACTGAAAAGCTATGCGCCCCCATATGCTAAAACCAAATCCGTTCACAGAACAATGAACATATTTTTTATATATCCAGAAAATTTAACTTTGCCTGTCGATATGGCCGGAAATTTTAATATTTATTAGTCAATAAATATCTACGCTGGGTATCAATTAAGTTTGATTGGTTGCCCGATTTTTTTATTTTTTACGATAAACAAACATAGCGCCCCTAACAAATTGCGAACGCTTGAAAACCTCAACGGTTGTTCGAATTGGATCTGACATAAATTTTAAACAAAATTGGTTGAAACTTGTAAATAAATTAATTGAATTCGAAGAAATTTTGAAACGGTGGTAATATCGTAATTGCTAAAGCGATTACTTGAATTTTTGGGGTCCCACCGTATGAGAATAAGTCAAAATGTCTTAGGTTTCTGAAGAGTCATTGAACGGGTCACAACTTTCGAGGATGCATCCACACGTATTGGCGAAACGCCAAATAGCGAAATTTGTCGAATGCAACACAGCGGAGCGTACCAACGACGGCCGAATAGCACAAGTCTAGTGGTTTTTGTTTTATTTTTTGTGATTATAAGATGGTCATGTCTATATTTTAGTAGTAGCCACCTACTTAACAAAAAATCTAATCACTTCAGGGGGCTCAGTTAAAATGGGTGCTCTTCACATATCTAACGTAAGCAGGCACGTATCCAGGATTTGGTTTTGGGGGCGGTCCGGGTAATGGGTGTCACATTTTAATTTTGCTTGACCTTCTAGAGGGGGGTCTGGACCCCCTGGATGTAGTCGTACTATTAATTGTTTCAGTCGTAGATAGAGTATAGTATTCAACTCGTGGCGATGGTAATAACTCACTTGCAAACTTCGAATGTCCTGCCAACATAGATTTTTTGATCCACTCGAAACACAGTATGTGTGAAGTATGTGACGTTGACTTAAAGCCCTACTCATGGCCGACTCTACACTAGGCCGGAGCCTTAGATGTGGCAACGTGGCTTAGCTATCAAATAGTGGTCCGGTTACCGTAAATTGTTTTATAGTTTCAGAATAATGATTATTACATTTTATATGTATTAAGAGTTCATCTCGGTTGATAAATTAAGAAAAATACTTTTTAGAACTACTACTACTAATACCACTTACATCTGATGTCTGGTTCATCGTAGTCAAACACTCCAAAATAAAAATAAACGCAACCTGTTTCCTGCTGTCACTTCCACTTCCACTTAAATGAACACTCAATTTACTTTGTAAATGTTCACTTGAGCTATAAAAATTCACTATTAGGTCACCTGGAAGCCATTCTTGCTGGTCTTGATGCCCTTTCACTATCAAATCTTTTCGTAGGTATGCCCAGATGCATGCCCAGATGAGTTCTATTAACTGTATTGTTCTGTGATATCTGGGAGGTCCAGAAAACATTGTAGGTACCACATTGTGCTTTAAAATCTTATCCTTTGAAATGTTTGTAAATTATTGTCTTTATTCTTATAAATATAACCAGCCCTTACAAGGAATACCTGTCACCCACTTCTGTTTATGTCCTTTATTGGAAGCACAATTGCTAGTGCAACCTGATACTACACACCTTGCAGGCATCTTTTTATCTTTATAGTATCGTTTGTGCAGGTAAATAAATAATTAGAAATACATTAAACATCACCTTCCACTCTTCGTTTTTACTCTGGGAGGTTATGTTTGGTATGTCCTTTATTGGAAGCACAATTGCTAGTACAACCTGGTACTACACACTTTGCAGGCATCTGTTTATCTTTATAGTTTCGTTTGTGCAGGTAAATAATTAGAAACACATTAAAAATCACCTTCCACTCTTCGTTTTTACTCTGGAAGGTTATGTTTGGTATGTCCTTTATTGGAAGCACAATTGCTAGTGCAACCCGGTACTACACACTTTGCAGGCATCTGTTTATCTTTACAGTTTCGTTTGTGCAGGTAAATAATTAGAAACACATTAAAAATCACCTTCCAATCTTATTTTTTACTCTGGAAGAATTACACTAATGACAAAAGCTCGGCCGACTATTCAGTGTTGCCATATTTCAATGCTCCGGCCTAGTGAGTAGAGTCGGCCATGCCCTGCTCTATCCGATCCACTCGAGTGATATAAACGAGCTTAGTACATCACAAGGCGCTTGCACTCAATACAAACACTGCAAAGCAAGCCCAGTTCACATGGTTTTCCTCTATCCTCTATCCCACCAAAACGAGCTAGAATTTATCGTCCGCTTTATTTATGGCGTGTGGACAGAAGCGTGTTTATAGACATCATTTATATTTAGCGTCTACTACTGTCGATAATCGATTCACCCGAATCATGATGCATTTTCGACGAATTTACGACGAATGACCGACTATAGTTTGAGCTTCGGTCCACTGATTAACTGAACGGATGTCATCTGTATTTATTAGTGAAGTACCCAGGAAGGGGATTGCTCTATATTGCACTTTCATCCAGAACTGTTGTCAGTTGGCATGTGGAAACAATAATAGTTAATCTGTCACTACCTGCTGTTGGCTGTCATGATGGTCCTTGGACCTCTGCTTTTATACCATAGTTAGTCAGTTTGTCATCCTTTCGATCGGGTACCTCAGAAATCAAACAGCGTTGGAGAGGTATGAGAGAAGAAAGGAGAAGAAGGAAAAGAAAAAACGACACGAAACGAAGAAAGAAAGAAAAGAAAACAAATGATGTGATCTACAATGCTTTTTTCGTCTCTCATTTTAGATATTTACTCCTTGTATGGAGCACTTGTAGCAAAACTAATTTTGATAAATTACATCATCATCATCATCATCATAATCACAATGTCTTAATAGACATGTTGTGAACTTGTAAAATGCATTAAGAGTATTGCCGACACGAATATTATCAATAGTTTTGAGAACTGTAGCTCGCCATCGTTCTCTATTTACTGTCAGTTCAGTGGCGCCCTTGATACTCATATCCAGCAACTGTTTCGTCGTATCCACCCAGCGTGTAGGGGAACTGCCGCGGCGCCGCCACATCGGGGCGTGACCCTGAAGTGCAAGTTTCTCCATATTATCGCTTCTGTGAATATGTCCGAAGAATGTAAGCATTCTCTTCGACACAATGGAGGATAGGCTCTTTGGATTAGTGAGCTTATCCAGTATGGAAACGTTAGTTCAATGGGCGGTATAAGGAACTCTCAACATTCTTCTCCACGTTCACATTTCAAAAGCATCTATGCGAGCTCGATCTGCCTTTTTAGCAGTTCCAGTTTCCGAGGCATACAAAGATATGGAGGACACACGAAAGAGACTGAACTAGCGACATTTTGGTAGCTTTAGTGATATTATGATCACGCCATATTTTAGTAAGCTTTGTCATAGCCACTTGTGCCTGTTGAATGCGCCGTCGAATCTCATTTTCACAGCTACCCGAATTGTCGATCAAACAACTGAGGTACACAAAACTTTGAACGACTTCACAACGGCCTATTGACTTTATTTCTCGATGATTATTATGCTCTCTATCTACGATCATAACCTTGGTCTTGTTGTAGTTAATACCAAGACCATATTCTGCACTGTGTTGTTTTAACATCTTTAATAGAGCTACTAGTTCTTCTTGAGAAGCAACAATGAGGGTTGTATCGTCAGCAAATCTTAAGTTGGATATTTTGCTTCCGCCAATAGTTATACCGCCATTCCAGTTGTCCAATACCTGTCGCATTACAAATTCAATTCACAAATTATCAAAATGATAAAGTACAAGTATTACAAAATAAAGTACCTACATAAGATACTTTATGACTATGAAAGGCTAACTAACTCAAACTATATAAAGAACTTCGTATCTTCTACTTGAATGCTCTGTTGCAGATTGAACAACGTAAACTAATATTCAAAGTCCTGAATAAGCAACAGAAGTCAAATACAGTGTTAATATTATTTAATCAAGTTCATAATTATGAAACGAGAATCATAAACCACATTTATCAGATAATCTTGTATTTATTTGATAAATGTTGTTTAGGCGTAAACAATCCTATAGTAAATGCATCAAGAACGTTTAATAATCTACCTAAGGATATAAAGAGTATACAAAACTTTAGTTCCTTTGTTGCAAGACTGAAAAAACGTATTTTTTTCTGGTTTATAATATATTATTGTATAAGTGTTTTACACTCTGTACGTTTTTATTTTAGGTTTGTTTTCTCGAGGCCAGTGTTGCAAGCACTGTTTAGAGAAATCAAAAAGAATTGTTAAAAATGTTTGTTTTGTTAATAAAGATTTATTTCAAAACAAGCAAATCAAAGAACAGACGTTGTTGGAATAAACATCATTCTGGTGAGATCAGACTTATGGTAAATTGTAAATTTTCGTGTGAAAGGTGAAATGATGGATACTGTTGTAAGCTATGACTCTAGAAAATCGTTTAGAGGTTTCTTGTTTGCTGGCGATACTTAAACTCTTCAAATTCCACTTATTATAACTTAGACACTTAGATGGAGAGCTTTGGCTACATGTATAACTTACCAGGTGCCAATGTATTTTCTTGATAAAGTGCATATAGTGATCCTCATGCTATGTCTGCTATAAGTCTCTGGCAAATTCTTCGTCTGTATCGTGCTGTATTTCTTGCATGTTTTAATACATTATTGGGAAGGATAAGTAGGCCAGATCTATATACCTGATAATTTGAGTAAATCTTCCCACATTATCGGATCCTTCTCGATCATCTGATAAACACTTATACACACCCACTCTACACTAAACACCAAACCAGATCATCGCCTCATGATAAATTCGAATACGAGACCAAAAATTGGAAACACTTCGCCGATTCACAAACCAAATCCGGCGATGCGAAAACGCAAACTACCCTCCAACATGCAAAAGCACTTGCACGTTCCTTCAAATTTTTACCGTTGCGTAACGAATCCGGCACACAATGTGCACCGGTCGTAAAAAACTTTCTCCTCTTCCACTTTTTCCCGAAAATCCCGGATCGCAGCTGGACGTCGCCGTCGATTCCGTTAGGTAAGAAGCCGGCTTTATTGCCCCGATTCCCCGTAGTGCGTTGCGTAATTTCGGGCGACTTTCACTTCTTCGGGGGTTTAGGAACGGACGCCCTATAGGTATGTACCGACGGAGATTATCTTTATTGGAAGACGCTTGCGAGAGGCAATGAGTTTATCGGGGGTGAAATATCGTCTTTTAAAATGATAGATTATATTCTATAAGCCAACTGTGGGAAATCCTTATCTCTATGGGAGTTCCTTATCACCTAGTGTCTCTCATACAGCAACTCTATGAGTCTACTTCGGCTCATGCAAGAATTATTGATGGTAACCTGCAACCAGAAAAGGAGTTCGTCAGAGATGTGTATTATCTCCGATGCTATTTAACATTTACTCTGAATTTGTGATGAGACAGGTATTGGATAACTGGAATGACGGTATAACTATTGGCGGAAGCAAAATATCCAACTCACGATTTGCTGACGATACAACCCTTATTGCTGCTTCTCAGGAAGAACTAGTAGCTCTATTAAATATCTTAGAACAACAAAGTGCAGCATATGGTACCTCGGTTCTTTGATCGAGTAGCTGTGAAAATAAGATTCAACAGCGTATTCAGCAGGCACGTGTGGTTATGATAAAGCTTACTAAAATATGGCGTGACCATAACGTCACTAAAGCTACCAAAATTTCGCTGGTTCAGTCTCTTGTGTTCTCCATATTTTTGTATGCCTCGGAAACTTGGACTGTTAAAAAGGTAGATCGAGCTCGCATAGATGCTTTTGAAACGTGGACGTGCAGGAGAATGTTGAGAGTTCCTTATACCGCCCATCAAACTAACGTTTCCATACTGGATGAGCTAGGCATTCCAAAGAGACCATCCTCCATTGTGTCGACGAGAATGCTTACATTCTTCGGACATATACATACACAGAAGCGATAGTATGGAGAAACTTGTAGTTCAGGGTCATGCCCCGAGTGGGCGGCACCGTGGCCATTCCCCTACACGCTGGGTGGATACGACTGTTTAATATTTATAGCTGAAACTTCTATAAATTAACACATGTTTTAGTCAAAAGACGCTTCTAGATGAAAATTGCACGACAAAAAATGTCTTAAAGAGATACTCTTTGAATATTAGCAGCCTGTTCAATAGAATAATTCCATAGGAGATTGCCAAACGTGTGAAAGCGTAGTAGATATTGAGCAGCGAGTCTAGATATAGTCAATTATTGTCTAAATTTCTCAGAGAAGACAGTAGTTTTTCTAAAGCTTCTTACAAACATCTTGAACTTGAACAGACCATGACTGTCCATCCCTTTATCGAGAAAGGTGGTATAATGTGTAATATGAATATTTTTCTTGACAGTTACATTTAGTTTCAAGGGCGTTCTGGAATGTGGGAAAAATTTTAAGAGAACTGTCTTACTTGGATTAATCATAAATCACTAACTACTAGATTCATCTTTTCTTTGAGTTACTTCCGACTTGTCACACAATACTATGTTGATGTCATCAGCATAATATATATATACAGGGTGGGCCAATAGTGCGTGGACGGAGGATTGTGGGCTTACTAAAAAATATTTCAAAAATCTGTCACTTGATCATGGTAAGGACCCTTAAGGGCTATCATGTAAAAATATTCTCACTCAAATTTTGACGTTTATACAGGGTGATTCATATCAAAGTTAAATATTTTTTAATGGAACCCCCTCTATATTATTGCATATTTGGATTCCCTGGTTAATTCTAGTGTGACTTTATGTATCACACATGGGACTTTAGACGAACCGTTTAGGCGCAAATCACCATTTTTGGTATAAGTAGGTGTCAGAAAAAAATTGAATATCGCAGCGATTATAAAACCTAGAAGGCCGTGACTTTGCGGTACGACTAAGCATGAAATGCGTCACCTTAGGTCAGAGGGCTAAATTTGAATTCATTTTGCACTTGGAGAAATCAGTAGATTAATTAAGGAAACTTCAATCATAGATAACTTGATTTTTTCAAATGAGAATGCCTATTTTGGTTTAAAGAATCAAATGTAAAATTTGATTACCTTTCTAACGATATAGCATTCTCGATATCAATCTTTTTTGGTTTTCATTTTATTTCAAATTTTCTGTCAAATCGGCGTTTTTCAATTTTCCTGCGTGCAAGCAACCTAGCAGGCCATGAAAAATAAACAAAAGCTCGTTAATATGGAAAAAACCAACTAACTTAGTAGAAAGATGCAAATTATCTAGAGCAACGAGGCAAGATTATGCAAATTCCTTACAACATATTAGGTCTAACCGGATACAACAGCCGCAAGATATCTAATGCCAATGAGTAGCTGGGGTATGGCAGAAGTGTTAGTTTTTCACAGCATACTAGCAATTGATGCCTACTAGAGTTTGGACAACCTTCCAAAATGATTAAAAATTTTGAAACAGAAGGAAAACTACCAGCGATTTTTGCTTACAGTCTAACATCTTTATAATGAAATTTCACATTTAATGGGATAAAAAAATTAGTCATTTCGGTTTAGTTAAGTCAAAAGTGAAGATGTCTCCAACTGGAGCATTCTGAACATCTATTGAAATAATGCTAGAATTTATTAATTACGCTATGTTGTAATTGTGTTTATTTCATGTAGTTTTCTGCAAACTAAATTATCTTTTACAATTCAAACAGACTGCAAATCAAGTTTCCGCGATTTTGCTAATAAGTAGAAGTACCTACTGAATAATTTGAAGGGTTCCAGTCAGAGGTATCATTACTTTTGACTTACGGAAATGGCTACTTTTTTATAGCTTTAAATGTGAAAATTTATTCAAAAGACTACTGACTTTGGAAATTGGCTAATAGCTAGTAGGCTATGAAAAATGAGCGTTCTTGTTACCGCTACTGTTTCTGGTTAGAGCTAATATGTTGTAAGGAATTTTCATAATCTTGCCTCGTTGCTCTAGTTAGTTTGCATCTTTCTACTAAGTTAGTTGGTTTCTTCCATATTAATGAGCTTTTGTTTATTTTTCATGGCCTGCTAGGTTGCTTGCATGCAGCAAAATTGAAAAACACCGATTTGACAGAAAATTTGAAATAAAATGAAAACTAAAAAAGATTTATATCGAGAATGCTACATCATTAGAAAGGCAATCAAATTTTACATGTGATTCTTTAAACCAAAATAGGCATTCTCATTTGAAAAAATCAAGTTATCTATGACTGAAGTTTCCTTAATTAATCTACTGATTTCTCCAAGTGCAAAAAGAATTCAAATTTAGCCCTCTGACTTAAGGTGACGCATTTCATGCTTAGTCGTACCGCAAAGTCACGGCCTTCGAGGTTTTATATTCGCTGCGATATTCAATTTTTTTCTGATACCTACTTATACCAAAAATGGTGATTTGCGCCTAAACGGTTTGTCTAAAATCCCATATGTGATACATAAAGTCATACTAGAATTAATCAAGGAATCCAAATATGCAATAATATATAGGGGGTTCCATTAAAAAAAATGTAACTTTGATATGAATCACCCTGTATAAACGTCAAAATTTGAGTGGAAATATTTTTACGTTATAGCCCTCAAGGGTCCCTACCATGATCAAGTGACAGATTTTTGAAATATTTTTCAGTAAGCCCACAATCCTCCGTCCACGCACTATTGGCCCACCCTGTATATAAAAAAGTAGGAAAGAATTTACTTGAGTAAATTCAAACGGCGCTCTCACTGTGGAATGTGTTGGTATAAAAATGTAATTTTTTTATTATTTTGACAAAACTGGATTTTTCCGGACTAGCAGTTAACAAATTTAACATTTAATCTTAAAAAAAAAAGAAAAAAAAGTTGTTGACCGCGGTCAGATTCGTCCGCACGCCCTTTCGGGCTAGCTCGGCCACGCTGCCTGTGCTTCAGGAATATCAATACACCGTACATAATACGTCGTCAGTTACCTGTCGTAATTTAATTCAAGTTTTTTCAAACCGGAAGCGATATTTACAAAACCGGATTTTTCCCGGACTATTTTTCTCACGCTGATTCCGAATCTGTATATAGTTTTTCTGTAGCACCTGTAGTTTTGGCTATCTTTTGTATACGGCAAGACAGACGGACAGACAGAGGCTCTGCATATGGTGCTCCCCCTCTGCATTAAAATGATTATAATTTCAATATCATTCGCAATGTTGAGTATTTCTGCAGTGGAAATTCTATCCCATTCTGTTTGCTTTACCCTTATTAGTCGAAATTTACCCTTCAAATCTAGATACGGTTGAAATTTTCGTGCCCGTGCTACGAGATCCGCCTTTTCCTTGTTAGTAATCACAGGGTTTCGAATGCCAACTCCTTTATTATAATTTTAAATGAAGAAATTGATTTAGTTGCATTTGAATACTGAATAATTAGGAAACTGTACATTTGGCTGAAAATTAGACTTTGTGTTGAGAACTGTTATAATTTAGAATATACTTTGTTGACTTGCTGCTATTCAGAATCATATTTAACAACGTACAGTAGGTATCTTGCATAGGGTTAGCCATACCTCGTGAGCGTATATTCGCGCACATTTCGAATATATCATTATATATAATTTATTAATAGACTTGGTCCCTAAATGTTTCTGATTTTTTATTTGATTGCTTTTGTAATATTTTTAATAACTTATAAAAATGGAATTTTTACTTCAGTCAACATTTTTAAATGTTTCTGTTTTTGTGTGCTTTCAATCTGCAGAGTCTTTTCTCAACCGAAGAAATTAGCCACATATACTACCGAAGTAAGTTGTGAAGCTGATACTGCCATCAAATACGTCGAAAAATGAAACATGCTTCTTTACTTATTACTGTTTACAATGGAACATTCTTGGATGGGGCCAGGCAAGAATGCTGCACAGAATCCTTATTCTCCAAAAGAGAATTATTAGATTAATGTTCGGCATTCCGAGCCGGAAATCTTGCAGAGAAGTGTTGACGCTTCCCTTCCATTTACATCTTGCATTGCGCAATATTTGTATTTCAAAACAAATACAAATTCACTAGAAATAATGATCCCAATGTACGCTATACCACCCGAGCTAGTAAAGATTTGAGTGTACCATCGCATACCTTAGCATTACTCAAAAAATTTCCTTTATTTGCCTGCATAAGGTGTTCAATAGCAAATCTGGAGAATAAAAAAGTCTGACTTCTATCATGCCTTTCTAAGCATGTCTTCAAAGACTTCTTGTGGATTTATTTTATTTTATTTATTTAGCGTATGGCGTACATCAAAGTACATATATGTATATATTTCCAAACAGATGTCCAGTTTTGATATAAAATCAATTGCCTCCTGCGTAGCCATTAGGAAATCTTCTAAGTTGCCTGCGTATGCTCTTATTGGACAGTCTTGCACTATGTGGCTGATGGTCTGCCTATCAGCTCCACAATCGCATGCGGAGTGGAGCAATGTTTCTACTCGATAGACAACTTTTTTGGCGCATAACTTTTAGTTTCTTGTTTTAGAATGCAGCTTATGTTGCTTTTTTCTGTTTTTATCTGGGTTTTTTTTATTTCACATCTGCACATTTATTGAATTGTCTATTTTTTTGTTTGCGTTATTTGTCTAATTTTTATGTTAGTTTGTGTTATTTGAATTTTTACTTTTTATGTTTTTTAAGACTAGTCTTACATTACACATGAATGATCACAAGACAATAAAGAAATACAATGCAATACAATATGCTACGTATACCACTAAGCTCAAGTTAACTTGTCAAAATTAATGACACAGGATAAATGCAGTCAAATCAAGAGTTTGTTATTTTATTTCTGTAATTACAAAGTTGTAAACTTTGATCAAAGTGTGCTCCTCTGCTTCTAATATTCGTACTTGCGCTACATGGACGTCGAATTTCGAAAGTACACAGGCAGAAGTGGGGCTGACAGGGATAATTACCCCCCCCCCATTTTTTTGACAAAAATGTATTTCGAAAAACCACAGAATAAATTTCAAAAATAACATGTATGTCTCAAGTCAATCATAGTCATGACTACCCTGGTATTATATTTAATAGCACGGTCTTTCTCCCACTTTTACAGTCATTCAATCATTCTTAATATTTTTTTGATAATTCTGACAAAATCTGCAGAGGTAGCCTGAATATTAGTGCAGTTTGGTTGCTGAATGCACGTGGTTTAGAGATTTACTCTGCTTAAGCAGAGCTTTAAACAGTTCAAGGTTATCAAATTCCGAAGTTTGTGACATAGTTCCCCGATTTTTTTCATTCTGATCTACGTCCCTTGCTATATTATACCTATATATAGAGTATGTGATGAACGAATTAAACTGTAAAATAAACTTTCCCAAAACTGATTTTCGATTCTTCGAGCACGAAATAACAACAGCAACGCCGGTCCCAAGGGTGGCATTTCGGCAGCGCTGATATTTAGTCCGGAATTGTATTTTCGCTATTTTCGTCCCTTTCCAGCCGGCTGGTCAGCCGGAAGGAAAATGCCGGCCGGAGTGGAAAACGCATTAATGCCGTACAGGACAGGGGCGGAGGCAAAAATCGATTTTTGGGGGGTACTTCTCAGGTGAGGGGAGTACTGCGACCGCGAAAATTTTCGATATTGACGTTTTGGATGTTTTATGATCTCTACATAACGAAAATCCACGTCACTCATTTCCGTCGGTCTGTCTGTTTGTCTGTTGCGTTTCTTCTAGCGTCCCAATCTCAGTAACCGCTACGTGGATTGTAATGAAATTTGGGCATCAATATGCTGTGGGGTCGTAGTAAGTAATGCTCCTATTATTTTGAAAATCGGTGCATGAGCAGCGGAGTAGTTACCAAAAAACGAAAAAATTTAAATACTCATCAAACTTCGTTTTTAGGTGTTTTAGGGGTTCCTGATCATTTTCTACTTTTTTTTTGGGTGGGGGTATAATTGGGATGGTTGCAGGATGGGGGTTGTAAAACTGAAAAGATTGTTGTATTCATAATAGGCTGTTCAATAACCTATGAAAGAAAGACTTAGCGTCATAATACACTGTTTTAGGTCCATCCGAACATTGCCTTGCCTATTACAGAAACCAAGGACTTAGAATTTCTGTATTGCGCAACCTGGAAGCTAATGCAATGATTATGTTGACATTTCTTTACACAGTATTATTACGGTGGCAAGAATGGAAACAGATTATGATTTTTATAAATCGTGTCAGTGGCGGCGCAGCAATAATAAAAAACTAAAAATATAAAAACAACTCAAACTTCGTTTTTAAGCGTTTTAGGGGTTCCTGATCATTTTCTACTTCTTTTGGGTTGGGGTAAAATTGGGATAATTGGGAGCTGGGGGGTCATAAAACTCAAAAATGTTTTGTATTCATAATAGGCTATCCATTTTTTGGTCGGGCGGGCGATGATTTGATTGTAATGGGATCTCTGACTATAGCTTTATGCTGTGGGAAAATAATAAACTGGTGTCACCGCAGTGTGTGGGAAGTACTGAGTCAATCAACTTGCCTTCATTTTTTTAAACAATTTGTATTTGTGTTTAAATTAATCAGTTTAATTAAGACTGAGGAACGATAGGTCTGAGTTGAGACATTTGTGAAGTTGAAAGATTGATAAGCATCATGAAAAAGTGGCTTGAAAATAATTCCTGGTTGGAGCTGTTGGATCAAAGAGATGCCAATGTTACCCATATTAACAACAGGACGGTGTCTTAAGTAAAGATTGTCAAATTCTCGATGACCTTTGATGATAGAATCCTGAATATTTAGGTATATAACCTAATCTTACGTAGGTATGTTTTGCGAAAGCGGTCTAGCAAGAACAGATTAATAATGAAAACGAATATTTTTAATTTTCTTAACATCTCCATTAGAAAAATTTGCGATCTGAAACTACCAAACTCCCCCAGATATTGAAAGTCGAAAAAAGCATTGCTGAAGCTTTTGTACCCGTATGCAAGTTAACAAGTACTGGCATAGGTTCTTGGAAAAAATGCAAAAGCTATTAGATCTAGGTGAATAATTCAGGAGTGAGTACCACATGAGTAAAGTAATGAGAAGGGATCTGTGAATTCTGGGATACAGACATCGATTAGAGAAAACATGTCGAAAAAACTTATGTAGTGCAAGATGTTTGTCAAAAAATTTCGCATAAATATAAATATTCTACTCTCTTGCGCATTCTGTCAGTGTTTTGATGATTCCAAACTTCTGTCATGGATGGTGGTTTGAGTTGTTATGCAAATAGTGATCGGTGTGCGTTGCTTTCCTGAATACTGTGTGTCCCAAAGTTGATCCTTTTCTGGTCACTAGCACATCATGAAAAGCCAGATTCTTGTTTTCCTCTACTTAAGCCACTGATAGAACGGGTAAGAAGAGTGTGTGAACCAG